>NW_020869103.1:1492446-1497446 GCF_003789085.1 Penaeus vannamei | reverse complement strand
ATCTGTCAGCAATGATTTGATTGCTAATGATTGCAGGTTGCGCAATAAATAGATTAAGTCGCCATGCACATGCACGTATATATGGCACGATATGAATGTGTCACTTTCATTAATCATTACTATCATTTTGCAATGACAAGATGATAATCATGTTAATGATAATGATAATGATAATGATGATAGTAATAACTTTAATAGTATTAACAATAATAATAATAATTTTTATTATCATTATTACCATCATCCTTATTATTATCATTATCAATTTTCATCATTACTCTTGTCATCATCATCATCATTATCCTTTTACATTTATTATCATTGCTATTATTATTATCATCATTATTACTTCTATTATTGTTATCATCACCATCATTATCATTGCTATTACTATCATTATTCTACATATATATATATATATATATATATATATAATATATATATATATTATATTATATATATATAATGCAATATTAGACTGAAAACGACCGAGGAATCACAACTATGGCTGTAAGGTGAGTGAATGACATGAAGAATGAAGTGAATGAAAATGAATGGCATGACATGAAGAATGAATGAGTGACATGAAGAAGGAATAAATCATGAGAATGAATGACATGGAGAATGAATGGCATGGAGGAATGACATGAATAAATGATGACATGAAGAAGGAATAAATGACATGAAGAATGGATGGCATTGAGAATGAATGAAGGAATAACATGAAGAAAGAAAGACATGAAGAATGAATGACTGACATAAAGAATGGAAGACATGACATGAAGAATGAATGAATGACATGAAAAAATGGATGACATGACATGAAGAACGAATGAATGACATGAAAATGGATGACATGACATAAGAACGAATGAATGACATGAAAAATGGAGGACATGACATAAAGAATGAATGACATGACATGAAGAATGAAATAGTGACATGAAGAAGGAATAAATGACATGAAGAATGAATGACATGGAGAATGAATGGCATGGAGGAATGACATGAATAAATGAGTGACATGAAGAAGGAATAAATGACATGAAGAATGGATGGCATTGAGAATGAATGAAGGAATAACATGAAGAAAGAAAGATATGAAGAATGAATGAATGACATAAAGAATGGAGGACATGACATGAATGAATGAATGACATGAAAAATGGATGACATGACATGAAGAACGAATGAATGACATGACATGAAAAATGGATGACATGACATGAAGAATGGAGGACATGACATGAAAGATGAATGAATGACACAAATGACGAGATGATTGACATGACATAACATTCAATCCTTCTCATTTCGTTGTCTCTGTGACCAGTTCTCATTCAGTAACAACCTCTAAGTAATTATCTTTTAAAAACCTAAATCGCTTGCTTTCAGATGCTTTCATATTAATTACGAATTAATCATATCGTTTTTTTAATTTCTTTTCGTTCGCTTTATAATGCAAAAGCATTTTGGAAAATCTAATTGTTAAAAATCAGAATCTGATATAACTTGATATCATTAAACATATTAAATTTGATTTGTTATCAGTATACAGCTTTACGAAATAATATCAAATGCAAGATTTAATCATTAAGTGGAAACACTAATTAGTAACTAGTAAAAAGACAAGTGCATTAATTTACTTTCTAAAATATGAAGCAAAGCGTTTGTGTATCAATTTGTGTATTAATATTATTCAAATGAGATTCACAGCTTTTTCCAAACCTCTGGAATTAAGATATAATGAATAAGCATATTCAGTTCAGCAGAGTAAAACCCCAAATACTACTCATTAGTTTTAATTGATGTGTTTCTGCATATTTAATCTATTTAAAAGGTTAGTTGTGGTGTAATGTTAAACCGACTTAATTCATTATTCTTGGAAAAAAAGTGGTTAGGGAATTATATATGTAACCTATGTTTTTTTTTTTTTTTTTTTTTTTTTTTTTTTTTTTTAATCCATGCTATTAAAATGTATTGTTTGCAAGGTCACTGCTGACTGCTTTCCGACATAGATAAATCCCAAACGGTATTTTATATCAAATATTTAGATGTATAATATAATAATTTCCCTTTCTATTCTCGACATTTGATGTTTATACTTGAGTGAAATGATTATACTGATTACATGGGTGATAATTTAGTCCATATTCTAAGTTGCTTTCTCTATCAAAATAGAAATAGTTAGGTATATATATTCACGTTATGACAGTCAAGATGCTTATAGCATCTAAAAATCTATTGATTTAATTGAAGTGATTTATACGCGTCTAGTAACACACACACACACACACACACACACACACACACACACACACACACACACACACACAACACACACAGAGGGGGGAGAGGAGGGAAGTAGGGAGGGTGAGAGAAGGGAAAGGAAAATAAGAGAGAGAGAGAGAAAGAGAGAGATAGATAGATAGATAGAGAGAGAGAGAGAGAGAGAGAGAGAAAAGAAAGAGAGAGAGAGAGAATGAGAAAGAGAAAGAGAAAGAGAAAGAGAGAGAGAGAGAGAGTTGGCGCCATCTCACGCGAGAATTCAAAGCTCCTCTTTGTAGTTGTTTTGAAAACCCAAAAGAAGCCATTTCTTGAAACTTCGCCTTCACATTTTAACCAAATCAGCTCAGAAGTTGGGTTATTATTTTTCTTTTTTTCTTTTTTTCCCTCTTCTTTTTCTCCTTTTTTTCTTTTTTTTCAAAATTCTGGATATTTTTTTTATAACAAGAGTAGCTGCTACTGAATTATATTCTTTCTATCGCTCTCTTGCTCCTCCCTCCCTCTATTTATCTCTCTATTTATCTGTCTATCTATCTATTTATTTATCTATCTACCTATTACTGTATATACATATACATATAGACATTTAAATATATAAATAGATACAGACAGACAGATAGATGAATTCGACGATTGATTTACAGGAATTCCGCACAACCTACCTGGAAATCCCGTCCCCCCCCGGTTTTTTCATAAATTATCGTCTCCCTTCTTCATATGTGCAGTCGAAGGTCCCAGTGCTATGAAAATATAATAAACTGATTTATTAATAGCACAAATGATTTATGCTAAATATGAGACGAAAGCGACCAACCATGCGAAAGAGAGAGAGAGAGAGAGAGAGAGAGAAAAGAGAGAAAGAGAAAGAGAGAAGAGAGAGAAGAGAGATAGAGAGAGAGAGGAGATTTTACTTTAATCCCCTAATGTCTATTTCCGTATCTTTTTTTTTTTTTTTTTTGCTTTCAAACGGGATTGCTCCTTATAAAATGTTCAAATTTCCTAGTAATTGTGGCTATTTCTAGAAGTGAGTTGGTTTAAACGATTCTGAAATAGTTAATCCATCATATTATGACGAAAACGAAAAATCGATTTTTTTTTTGTCTGAAGGGTTAAAGTAACCTTAATCAGCATCACGTTTTATGATAAAAATAGTGCATTTCATGTGGAAAATATTATATATATAAATATATAATTATATATATTATATATATATATATATATATATATATATATATATATATATATATATATATATATATATATATACAGAGAGAGAGAGAGAGAGAGAGAGAGAGAGAAAGAGAGAGAAAGAGAGAGGAGAGAGAGAGATGAGAGAGAGAGAGAGAGAGAGATGAGACGAGAAGAGGAGAGAGAGAAGAGAGAGAGAGAGATGACAAAAAAGACAAAAAAAAAAAAAAAAAAAAAATATCGTTATTTTTCACGCCCCATTCCCTAATGACTATAACACAAGAAAAACAGATTGCAACAAAGAAAACGGGAGCAGCGAAAGAAACGTAACATTGGATGCAGCGGTGACTCGCGTAAACCAGAACACCAACACTCATTGCAAGTTCCCGAAGCGCCTAGGAACATACAGGTTTTGAAACAACTGCAGTTTTAGAGACTTCTTGAGACACTCGAGGCGCAGCGGGAGGAGGACGCGGGATTGGAGTGAAGTTTTTTCTTCTTCTGATTTTGTTTTCCTGTATTTTTTAATATAATTTTAACAGTTGTATATGTAACTATGTATAACTTGCAGTATATAAGCGTTTATGTAGGATATATTTGGGGATAACACACACACACATATATGCACAGACATATATATATATATATATATATATATATATATATATATATGTATATATGTATATATAATATTATTATATATAATAATAGATAGATAGATAGATAGATAGATAGATATAGATATATGATACATACATATATATATATATATATATATATATATATATATATATATATATATATATTTATATTAATATTAGATAGATAGATTGATTGATTGATTGAGAAGAGAGAGAGAGGGAGAGGTATAGATAATATATACTTGTACATTATATACATATAAACATATTCACACACACACACACACACACACACACACACACACACACACACACACACACACACACACACATATAACATTAATATAGCATATATAACATATCATATATATATATATATATATATATATATATATATACCACACACACACACACACACACACACACACACACACACACACACACACACACACACACACACACACACACACACACCACACACAACACACACACACACACACACACACACACACACACAACACACACATACAGCACGCACAAGCACGCACACACACAGCCAGAGAAACAGAAATAAAACAGATACAAAGACAACAATACACACACACTCAAGTCACTCACCGAAGAGGATTGTGAACGCAAACACCTTTTGAGCGTAAATATTTGAGAATAGCTTCGGTCTGTTCGCTCGGATTTTGTGTGTGATTTCCATTTCCTTCGTCAGTTTTCATTTCGCTTCGCTCTCTTCTATTTATTTCAGTTCAGTAAGGATATAAATAGAGAGATACGTGTATGCACTGACATACATACATATATGCGTGCACACACACACACACAAGCACACAACACACACACATACACACACACACATATATATATATATATATA
>NW_020869103.1:1477446-1487446 GCF_003789085.1 Penaeus vannamei | reverse complement strand
TTAAGTATATATATATATATGTATATATATATATACAATAACATTATATACACATATCTATCTATCTATATATCTATACATATTTATATCTAGATGTACATATGTATATTGTGTGTATTTATATAAATACAATAACTAAAATATAAATCCAGGCATAAAACTTTAGCTAAATACGAGACATAATACTTAATAATATTAAAAAAAAAAAAGAAAAATCTGGGAAATCAAAAAAAAACAGAAAAGAAAAAAAAAAGAAAAAATGACACACTGAAACACTCCCACGAAAGGGGAATTACACAACAACCCAAAATAAACAAGGTATTTGACACAATAAAGAGACGATAACTAGCTCAATTATGACTTAATTACCGCCAGCTTCAGTCGTTATGTAATTAAGGCCGTCAATTCCTCGATCAGGAGGTAATTAACATAAGACAGGAGGGCAAGCGGATGAGGGGAAGGAGAGGGGGAATAATGAATAAAGAGAGAAGGATAATTGGGAAGATAGGGACGAGAAAGAGATGGGAGAAAGAAAGGAAAAGTGATTATGAAGAGAGGAAGGAGAGGAGGAGAAGAAAGTGAAATTGTATGTGCGTATGTATAGTACACATAATATATACGTACGTGTATCTATGTAGGCATATACATATGAAAGAAAAAATATAACAAACAAAAAAAGATTCCTCGCAATATATATATACATATATATATATATATATATATATATATATATATATATATATATATATATATATATATATATATATACATATAATATATATATACACATACATATATATATCATATATATATACATTATATACATATATATATATATAATATATATATATATATATATATATATATATGTGTGTGTGTGTATATATACATTATATACATAAATAAAATATTATATATATATATATATATATATATATATATATATATATTATTATATGTATATGTATATATATACTGTATGTATGCGTGTGTTTTGCACACACACACACACACACACACACACACACAACACACACACACACACACCACACACACACACACACACACACACACACACACACACACACAACACACACACACACACAACACACACACACACACACATTTATATAACAAGACAGACAATGACCAACAATTAAATCAAAGAATATTAAGCTCGTAAAGATAAACTCCCAGGGATTGAAAGGGAAAGGGAAAGGAAATGAGATAGGAATATTAAGACGAAAGGAAATTAAGGAAAATACACCTTGTGAGAAATAGTAATAAGGATTTGCAATACGGCGGTTCAACATTAGCATCTCCAGTAATGTTGTAGATGCTTTAATCTAGTCTTTGTGGATCGCTAACTCACAGACAGACAGATAGACAGACAGACAAGAGAATAAGTTACAACACTGCCATCGTTTACTTACCAAAAGAAAGGAAAAAGAAGAAAAAAAAACAAGGATGAATTTTTGTCTCGACTGTCCACTTTATTTATTTACTTATTTATTATTATTTTCTTTGCTTCCTACTCGCTATGGCAATCAATTGTTATAGATTCAATAACTGAATAATTCGTTTATAAGTAATGTTTATCAGAAGATGAATTAACAATAAAAGAAAAAGAAAAGAAGAAAAAAGACAACAAAATACAGAAATAACAACCTAACCTAACAAGGGAATAGCCCCATTAATAACAACCACATTAATCGTAACGCCACATAACAGCCGTTATCATAAAACCAAACAAGGTACTTTGACCATTAATCACCTTAAGCGGACAGGTGGTTGGCCGCAGCTGGTTCGGAACTTCGGCCCAAAACCAAAAGATTTCGGAATTAATTTAGTCGGGAAAGTCTGTTGTCATAATGTTGCTCTGGGAGGTCGTGTCTGCGTTGTTGGAAGGAAAGTTGTGGAAGAATTTGTTGCAAAGAATTCGTTTTATTTATTGTTTTCATTGTTGGAAGGAAATTCGTTTTATTTTATTGTTGGAAGGAATTCATTGTTGAAGGAAATCGTTTTATTTATTGTTGGAAGGAATTCATTGTTGGAAGGAATCGTTTTATTATTGTTGGAAGGAATTCATTGTTGGAAGGAAATCATTGTTGGAAGGAATTCATTGTTGGAAGGAAATCGTTTTATTTATTGTTGGAAAGGTTGGAAGGAATTCATTGTTGGAAGGAAATTCGTTTTATTTATTGTTGGAAGGAATTCATTGTTGGGAATTCATTGTTGGAAGGAATTCGTTTTATTTATTGTTGGAAGGAATTTATTGTTGGAAGGAATTCATTGTTGGAAGGAATTCGTTTTATTTATTGTTGGAAGGAATTCATTGTTGGAAGGAAATCGTTTTATTTATTGTTGGAAGGAATTTATTGGAAGGAATTCATTGTTGGAAGGAATTCGTTTTATTTATTGTTTGGAAGGAATTTATTGTTGGAAGGAATTCATTGTTGGAGGAATTCGTTTTATTTATTGTTGGAAGGAATTCATTGTTGGAAGGAATTCGTTTTATTTATTGTTGGAAGGAATTCATTGTTGGAAGGAAATCGTTTTATTTATTGTTGGAAAGAATCTATTGTTGGAAGGAATTCGTTGTTGGAAGAAATCGTTTTATTTATTGTTGGAAGGAATTTATTGTTGGAAGGAATTCATTGTTGGAAGGAATTCGTTTTATTTATTGTTGGAAGGAATTCATTGTTGGAAGGAAATCGTTTTATTTATTGTTATTTATTGTTGGAAGGAATTCATTGTTGGAAGGAATTCGTTTTATTTATTGTTGGAAGGAATTCATTGTTGAAGGAATTCGTTTTATTTATTGTTGAAGGAATTCATTGTTGGAAGGAATTCGTTTATTTATTGTTGGAAGGAATTCATTGTTGGAAGGAATTCGTTTTATTTATTGTTGGAAGGAATTTGTTGGTTGTTGGAAGGAATTCATTGTTGGAAGGAATTCGTTATTTTATTGTTGGAAGGAATTCATTGTTGGAAGGAATTCGTTTTATTTATTGTTGGAAGGAATTCATTGTTGGAAGGAATTCGTTTTATTTATTGTTGGAAGGAATTCATTGTTGAAGGAATTCGTTTTATTTATTGTTGGAAGGAATTCGTTTTATTTATTGTTGGAAGGAATTTATTGTTGGAAGGAATTCGTTTTATTGTTTTCATTGTTGGAAGGAATTCATTGTTGGAAGGAATTCGTTTTATTGTTGGAAGGAATTCATTGTTGGAAGGAATTCGTTTTTATTTATTGTTGGAAGGAATTCATTGTTGGAAGGAATTCGTTTTATTTATTGTTAAGGAATTCATTGTTGGAAGGAATTCGTTTTATTTATTGTTGAAGGAATTCGTTTTATTTATTGTTGGAAGGAATTCATTGTTGGGTGGAAGGAATTCGTTTTTATTTATTGTTGGAAGGAATTCATTGTTGGAAGGAATTCGTTTTATTTATTGTTTATTTATTGTTGGAAGGAATTTCGTTTTATTTATTGTTGGAAGGAATTCATTGTTGGAAGGAAATTCGTTTTATTTATTGTTGGAAGGAAAAGGAATTCGTTTTATTGTTGGAAGGAATTCATTGTTGGAAGGAATTCGTTTTATTTATTGTTGGAAGGAATTCATTGTTGGAAGGAATTCGTTTTATTTATTGTTGGAAGGAATTTCATTGTTGGAAGGAATTCGTTTTATTTATTGTTGGAAGGAATCATTGTTGGAAGGAATCATTGTTGGAAGGTGTTGGAAATTCGTTTTATTATTGTTGGAAGAATTCATTGTTGGAAGGAAATTTATTGTTGGAATTTATTGTTGGAGGAATTCGTTTTATTTATTGTTGGAAATTCATTGTTGGAAGGAATTCGTTTTATTTATTGTTGGAAGGAATTTATTGTTGGAAGGAAATTTTTTATTTATTGTTGAAGGAATTCATTCGTTTATTTATTGTTGGAAGGAATTCATTGTTGGAGGAATTCGTTTTATTTATTGTTGGAAGGAATTCATTGTTTGAAGGAATTCGTTTTATTTATTGTTGGAAGGAATTCATTGTTGGAAGGAATTCGTTTTTTTATTGTTGGAATTCATTGTTGGAAGGAATCGTTTTATTTATTGTTGGAAGGAATTCATTGTTGGAGGAAATCGTTTTATTTATTGTTGGAAGGAATTCATTGTTGGAAGGAAATCGTTTTATTTATTGTTGGAAGGAATTCATTGTTGGAAGGAATTCGTTTTATTTATTGTTGGAAGGAATTCGTTTTATTATTGTTGGAAGGAATTATTGTTGGAAGGAAATTCATTGTTGGAAAGGAATTCGTTTTATTTATTGTTATTTGTTGGAAGGAATTCGTTTTATTTTGTTGGAAGGAATTCATTGTTGGAAGGAATTCGTTTTATTTATTGTTGGAAGGAATTCATTGTTGGAAGGAATTCGTTTTATTTATTGTTGGAAGGAATTCATTGTTGGAAGGAATTCGTTTTATTTATTGTTGGAAGGAATTCATTGTTGGAAGGAATTCGTTTTATTTATTGTTGGAAGGAATTCATTGTTGAAGGAATTTTTATTTATTGTTGGAAGGAATTCATTGTTGGAAGGAAAGTTTTATTTATTGTTATTTTATTGTTGGAAGGAATTCATTGTTGGAAGGAAATCGTTTTATTTATTGTTGGAAGGAATTCATTGTTGGAAGAATTCAAAGGAAATCGTTTTATTTATTGTTATTTAGGAATTCATTGTTGGAAGGAATTCGTTGTTGGAAGGAATTTATTGTTGGAAGGAAATCTTGTTTCGAAATCGTTTATTTATTGTTGGAAGGAATTCATTGTTGGAAGGAAATCGTTTTATTTTATTGTTGGAAGGAATTCATTGTTGGAAGGAATTCATTGTTGGAAATCGTTTTATTTATTGTTGGAAGGAATTCATTGTTGTTGGAAGAAATCGTTTATTTATGTTATTTATTGTTGAAGGAATTCATTGTTGGAAGGAATCGTTTATTTATTGTTGGAAGGAATTTATTGTTGGAAGGAATCGTTTTATTTATTGTTTGAAGGAATTCATTGTTGGAAGGAATCGTTTTATTTATTGTTGGAAGGAATTTATTGTTGGAGGAATTCATTGTTGGAAGGAAATTCGTTTTATTTATTGTTGGGAATTTATTGTTGGAAGGAAATCGTTTTATTTATTGTTGGAAGGAATTCATTGTTGGAAGGAATTCGTTTTATTTATTGTTGGAAGGAATTCATTGTTGGAAGGAAATCGTTTTATTTATTGTTGGAAGGAATTCATTGTTGGAAGGAATTCGTTTTATTTTGTTGGAAGGAATTCATTTTGGAAGGAAATCGTTTTATTTATTGTTGGAAGGAATTCATTGTTGGAAGGAAATCGTTTTATTTATTGTTGAAGGAATTTATTGTGGAAGGATTCATTGTTGGAAGAAATCGTTTTATTTATTGTTGGAAGGAATTTTATTGTTTATTGTTGGAAGGAAATCGTTTTATTTATTGTTGTTGGAAGAAATCGTTTTTATTTATTGTTGGAAGGAATTATTGTTGGAAGGAATTCATTGTTGGAAGGAAATCGTTTATTTATTGTTGGAAGGATTCATTGTTGGAAGGAATCGTTTTATTTATTGTTGGAAGGAATTTATTGTTGGAAGGAATTCGAAAATCGTTTTATTTATTGTTGAAGGAATTCATTGTTGGAAGGAAATCGTTTTATTTATTGTTGGAAGGAATTTCATTGTTGGAAGGAAATCGTTTTATTTATTGTTGGAAGGAATTTATTGTTGGAAGGAATTCGAAGGAAATCGTTTTCATTTATTTATTGTTGGAAGAATTTATTGTTGGAAGGAATTCATTTTTCGTTTTTTATTGTTGGAAGGAATTTATTGTTGGAAGGAAATCGTTTTATTTATTGTTATTTATTGTTAAGAAGGAAATTTTATTGTTGGAAGGAATTCATTGTTGGAAGGAAATCGTTTTATTTATTGTTGGAGGAATTTATTGTTGGAAGGAATTCATTTTTGGAAGGAAATCGTTTTTATTTATGTTTGGAAGGAATTCATTGTTGGAAGGAAATCGTTTTATTTAGGAAGGAATTCATTGTTTCGTTTATTTATTGTTGGAAGGTTGGAAGGAATTCGTTTTATTTATTGTTGGAAGGAAATTATTGTTGGAAGGAAATCGTTTATTTATTGTTGGAAGGAATTTATTGGAATTCATTGTTGGAAGGAAATCGTTTTATTTATTGTTGGAAGGGAAGGAATCATTGTTGGAAGGAAATCGTTTTATTTATTGTTATTTATTGTTGGAAGGAATTCATTGTTGGAAGGAAATCGTTTTATTTTATTGTTGAAGGAATTCATTGTTGGAAGGAAATCGTTTTATTTATTGTTGGAAGGAATTCATTGTTGGAAGGAATTCGTTTTATTTATTGTTGGAAGGAATTCATTGTTGGAAGGAAATTCGTTTTATTTATTGTTGGAAGGAATTTATTGTTGGAAATTCATTGTTGGAAGGAATTCGTTTTATTTATTGTTGGAAGGAATTCATTGTTGGAAGGAATTCGTTTTATTTATTGTTGGAAGGAATTCATTGTTGGAAGGAAATCGTTTTATTTATTGTTATTTTGTTGGAAGGGTTTTATTGTTGAAGGTTTTATTTATTGTTGGAAGGAATTTATTGTTGAAATCGTTTTATTTATTGTTGGAAGAATTCATTGTTGGAAGGAATTCTTGTGGAAGGAAATCGTTTTATTTATTGTTGGAAGGAATTTATTGTTGGAATTCATTGTTGGAGGAAATCGTTTTATTTATTGTTGGAAGGAATTCATTGTTTTCATTGTTGGAAGGAAATCGTTTTATTTATTGTTGGAAGGAATTCATTGTTGGAAGGAAATCGTTTTATTTATTGTTGGAAGGTTTCGTTTTTTTATGGAAGGAATTCATTGTTGGAAGGAATTCATTGTTGGAAAAATCGTTTTATTTATTGTTGAAGGAATTCATTGTTGAAGGAATTCGGTTGGAAGGAATTCATTGTTGGAAGGAATTCGTTTTATTTATTGTTGGAAGGAATTCATTGTTGGAAGGAATTCGTTTTATTTATTGTTGGAAGGAATTTATTGTTGGAAGGAATTCATTTTGGAAGAATTCGTTTTATTTATTGTTGGAAGGAATTCATTGTTGGAAGGAATTCATTGTTTCGTTTTATTTATTGTTGAAGGAATTCATTGTTGAAGGAATCGTCTTTATTTATTGTTGGAAGGAATTCATTGGAAGGAATTCGTTTTATTTATTGTTGGAAGGAATTTATTGTTGGAAGGAATTCATTGTTGGAAGGAAATCGTTTTATTTATTGTTGGAAGGAATTCGTTTTATTTATTGTTGGAAGGAATTCATTTTGGAAGAATTCATTATTGTTGGAAGGAATTCATTGTTGGAAGGAATTCATGTTTTTATTGTTGGAAGAATTCATTGTTGGAAGAATTCGTTTTATTTATTGTTGGAAGGAATTCATTGTTGGAAGAAATCGTTTTATTTATTGTTGAAGGAATTCATTGTTGGAGGAATCGTTTTATTATTGTTGGAAGGGTTTTCATTGTTGGAAGGAATTCGTTTTATTGTGTTGGAAGGAATTCATTGTTGGAAGGAAATCGTTTTATTTATTGTTGGAAGGAATTCGTTGTGGAAGAAATATAAAGTTGGAAGGAATTTATTGTTGGAAGAATTTGTTGTTGGGAGAAATTTGTTGTTGGAAGGAAATCGTTTTATTTATTTTTGGAAGATTCATTTTGAATTTATTGGAAGGAAATATAAAGCTCGCATTTATTGTTGGAAGAATTTGTTGTTGCAAAGAATTCGTTTATTTATTGTTGGAAGAATTAGTTGTTGGAAGGAATTTGTTGTTGCAAAGAATTCGTTTTACTGTTGGAAAGAATTATTGTTGGACGGAATTCGTTGAAGAAATTCGTTGTTGAAATTTGTTGTTGGAGGAAATCGTTTTATTTATTGTTGTTGAAGGAATTCATTGTTGGAAGAAATCGTTTTGAAGAAATTAAACTGGAAGCAATTTATTGTTGAAGGAATTTATTGGAAGGAATTCGTTGTTGGAAGAAATATAAAGCTGGAAGCAATTTATTGTTGGAAGGAATTCATTGGATGGAATTCGTTGTGGAGAAATATAAGCTGGAAGCAATTTATTGTTGGAAGAATTATTGGATGAATTCGTTGTTGAAGAAATATAAAGTTGGAAGGAATTTATTGTTGAAGAATTTATTGGAAGGAATTCGTTGTTGGAAGAAATATAAAGTTGGAAGGAATTTATTTGCTGGAAAGATTCATTGTGGAATCGTGTTGGAGAAAAGGAATTCCGTTGTTGGAGGAATCTATTGTTGGAAGTCCCTTGTTGGAAGGCACTCGGAATGAATCAGTTGGTGGAAGCGTTTGCTGGTGGCAGTCCCTCATTGCTGGAAAGCCCTTACAGTTGGAAATCCATTGACTTTGATTACAAAATCACACGCATGATAATAGCTGATTGAATAGAAGATTACTGGGAGCCTCTTTGGGTACAAGGCAGCACGCAGGTGAGAGAGAGAGAGAGAGAGAGAGGGAGAGGGAGGAGGGAGGGAGGGAGAGAGGGAGGAGGGAGGGAGAGAGAGAGAGAGAGGAGGGAGGAGGGAGAGGGAGAGGAGAGAAGGGAGGGAGGGAGGGAGGAGAGAGAGGAGAAGAGAGGAGAAAGAGAAAGAGAAAGAGAAAGAGACAGACAGACAGACAGACAGACAGACAGACAACAGCAGACAGACAGACAGACAGACAGACACACAACACACACACACACACACACACACACACACACACACACACACCACACACACACACACACACACACCCACACACACACACACACACACACACACCCCCACACACACACACCCCACACACACACCCACACACACACACACCACCACACACACACACACACACACACACACACACACACACACACACAACACACACACACACACACACACACACACACACACACATCCCCCCCCCCCACACACACCCCACACACACACACCCCACACACACACACACACACACACACACACACCCACACCCCACACCCACACCCACACACACACACACACCCACACACACACACACACACCCCACACACACACACACAGACAGACCAAACAGGACGGGGTGCAAGAAGGACTCAAAGACATTAGCAGTCACTAACGGAATGAAGCAAGTTTCGCCTTCCTCTTAACAGACTAGACACAGCCGTCTTCCGTTGCTTACCAAGTATGAACAGTGTGTCCGATGCGTGTGTCTGTCGGTTGCGTGTGTTTGTCTTTCGTTGCGTTTCGTTATTTTTCGGTCAGTTGAGGGTTGAGGCGAATGAGGAATTGAAAGGGTGTGAGTAATTGGGTGTTGGTGTTGAAAGGGAAGTGAGAATGGGGAGAGGGAGGGAGGGAGAAGAAGGGTGAGAGGGAGGGAAGGAGGAGAGGAGGAGAGAGGAGGAAGGAAGGGAGAGGAGGGAGGAGAGGAGGGGAGGGAGGGAGAGAGAAAGGAGGTGGGAGGGGAAGGAAGGGGAAGGAGGAAGGAAGGAGGGAAAGAGTGAGTGAGGGAGGGAGAGAGGGAGAAGGGAGAGAAAGAGAGAGAAAGAGAAAGAGAGAGAGAAGAGAGAAAGAAAGAGAAAGAGAAAGAGAAAGAGAAAGAGAAAGAGAGAAGAAAGAAAGAGAAAAGAGAAAGAGAAAGAAGAGAGAGAGAACTTTTCTTTTTCTTCTTGGTCAAGCCCTCAAATTTATCCATTATGCCACATTGCCCCATACTTCATTATCTGTGTTTCTTCTCACACGGTTTACGCATGTGTCTTCTCATAATATTCATAATTATGCTAATGACAACGAAAAGATTAGATAAGTATGATATATTACATCACCATTTTCTTCTTAATATCAACTTTTCTTAAAATATCGTTCAAATTGTTATATCGCTTCAAT
>NW_020869103.1:1463437-1465937 GCF_003789085.1 Penaeus vannamei | reverse complement strand
ACTCACCACTCACACACACACACACACACACACACACACACACACACACACACACACACACACACACACACACACACACACCACACACTCACTCACTCCACTCACTCACTCACTCACTCTCACTCTCACTCTCACTCTCACTCTCACTCTCACTCTCACTCTCACTCTCACTCTCTCTCTCTCTCTCTCTCTCTCTCTCTCTCTCTCTCTCCTTCTTTTAATTATTTTTCTTTTGCTCAACAGTTCAGGATCTGTCCAGACAATAGGAAGTGTGCAGGTATGTTTATGTGTTCCTTGGCATCATCTGGAAATTACGAGTAGTTATATTTGAGGAATATGAATGTGAAGTTTTCTTATATATGTTATTGCAGAACAAGTGTTTCTATTGCATATATATTTTTATGTATCTTTTTCATGGTTATTGACACCTGTTAATACCTTAATTATCTTTGTAGAGAACATGACCATTTCAAGTATTATTGGTAACATGATAATAGTGATTGGTAATATGATAATGGTGATTTTATTTGTCATCATTATTTTTATTATTGCTTTTCTCGTGACCATCATTACCTGCATTTCTACATTGTTATCAGTATCATTGATATGATCAGTATAATGGTCATTAGTATCCCCATTATCATTGTTATCATCCCCTTCTTCATTTTCTTCATCATTGTTACTCCATGCCCTACATCAACCAAAGACAGGGCTCTATCTTTTCGGCAGTAGCAGTCTCCATCATTTTTGTAATGTCCATCATTTTAATACAACTTTTCTCACTTTTCTTTTTATACAGCTTCGTGCAAACTGTGGCCTTCAGGTTGTGTTTCACTCTCCCATCAGCACGCAAGTAATGAAGCAACTCTTGACAGACTGTTCCAGTGCAGAAATCATTAGTTTTGGAGAGTAAGTCTGGTACTTCAACTCCTTCATCATCTTTACTTTCTTCTACTTCTCTTTTTCTCATCTTCTCTTCTGTTTTTTTCTTTGGTTTCTGTCTCTCTTGCTCACTCTCTAACTTCTCCTTTCTCCCTCTCTTTACTTCTCTCTTTCTCACTTCAGCTCTCAACCTCATGTTCCCTCTTTCTCCTTCCCTCCCAGCCTGCATTTGACCGCTAGGAAGACGGAGGTTTCCCACTTTTTTTCCCCTTTCATTCCCTGGTTTCTATGAAGTATAACTGTTTGGAAGCATAGTTCAAGATTTTCCTTCAAAGTATTAGGTTGGTATTGTTTTTTGTATTTTTCCCTATTTGTATGATCTAAGGTCTATACCTCATTTTTTCATAGTTCTTGCCAAGTGGATTTCAAATCTGTGAAAGAAGCAGAAGACAATTGGAAGACTTTGCAGAAGCTGGTATTAAAGAATGAAAAGAATAACATATCATTTGAAGAGTTGAGGTAAGATGAAAAAGTTAAATTTTGATTTTTTTCCACAATTGTCCCAACAGAACTATAGTGTTGAATGTTTACCATCATGTTTATAGATAATCTTAAATGCTTTTGTATTTTGGTGTCATTACAGAAGTAGAGTATGTTTTCTGGATGTGGACTTATTATTTTCTTTTTATTTATTATCATCACTAATTCTTTTCTTGTTTTCCTTTAAGCATATTGTGTGTAGAGCCTGATTCAGATGCAGCAAACAATATGGATGCAAGGTAAGAGTTATTTTTCCTGAAGTGATAGTAAGCTCAGAAAATCAATTTAACACTGGTTTCTTTAAGAAGCAAATTCTGGTAACCTATATAGGCATTTGGAGGAAATATAGACTGCTCTCTATAGGCCAATTATTATTTTTAAGACTGCACATTTCATGATTAATTGTTTTAACAAATATCTTTATATGAACAATAGGTATCGGTTTATATTTGCGCCCCATGTAATATATATATTTATATATTATAAATATATTTTTTTTCTCTCTCCATTCGCTTACTCTCTCTCTCTCTTCTCTCTTCTCTCTCTTCTCTTCTCTCCTCTCTCTCTCTCTCTCTCTCGTCTCTGCTCTCATGCTCTCGGTACGTCTACATTGACCCGTGAATGGATCTGTCTGCTGACATGTCTCGTACGACCGGCAGCTCCTCAACGCCCTCGTAGCTCCAGCCTTATCTCGTGTGAGATACATACATACTCTCGCTTCTGTACTGCGTGTCATCGCACATCTGTGGTCTATATCCTCTCCTCTCTCTCTTCATTCGTCTCCGCCTCGTCCGATCTCTCATTATCTACCTCTCTCCGCTCTCTCTCTCTCAACTTTCGTTTGCCTGCTCTCTCGTGTGCGGCTCCCATTGTCTTTCTTTTTTTTTATTCTCTCCTCCTCCATTCTCTCTTACGCGCATCACTTTGTCTCTAGCTCCTCTCTCCCGATTCTCTTGTGGTCTCATCTCTTTGCTCTTTCATTTTCTCATTCTCTTCTCCCATCGTCCCTCCCTTCCCTCGTCCCTCTCCACTCGTCTCCCTTCCGCCTCTCCGCACTTTACTTACTCCCTCCTTCTCC
>NW_020869103.1:1455937-1458437 GCF_003789085.1 Penaeus vannamei | reverse complement strand
AGCAAAGCAGATGAATGATATTTTTTCTGTAGATGACTTTTGTGTGCCAATATATAAGAAGAAACTTGTGGTCTGTAATTTGCCAATTTGCATTTTGCTTTGAACATCTAACATGCATGAAATAAAGCAGCCACAGTATAGGAGAAATACATTACAAAATATATTTCAAAACTTCACTAGACTACTCAGAGAAAAATCTAAATGGATCCATTTATAAATGTATCCTAACTAGCAAATTTTTGGCATACCAAAGTTAACGTTCTATGTAAGAAAACAAACCTGGCAAAATATCACTTATATTTGTACAATAAGGACATTACATTTATACATAACTGCAAATGCATGCAAGCATTGCAGTTCAACTGATTTCAAAGGACAATGATGATGCTTCTAGAAAAAAAGACATGAGACATAAATATTGTATGGTATAATGTAAATTGAAAATGATTGATTGTGATGAAATGCGAGGTGCTCAAGTTGATGTATTATTTCTATAAACCTCAGAAGAAAACAAAGTCTACATAAAAATAAAGAATAAAAAAATAATACATTAATATTAAGAAAACTGTTTTACAAAGTAATGATGATCACCCTCAGCATGACTTATCATAATATACAAGACCAAGGATTTGTATATGAAATCCATGTTGCTTTGACTTTTCAATTCACCTTAACCACCACCCTGTAAAAAATATAGTGTGCTTGATGGAGATAATTTTGTTTTTTATGACCACTTTTGTTTCTCAAGATACTAAAAAAAGTTTATGATTTCATGCACTAGAAATATTGGATAAGGTTTTATGAAGATGTACTGAAAGGGCCTTTGTAAATTAGTCAAGGAGGGGGGAAGGTAGCTTTGACACACACCAGTGATGTATTAGACATTTAAAAAGGAGTGAACTCATTTAAGGAGTTGAGATTCTATTAGTAGTGAGTTGGTGTGAATTTTAAATGCGGGGAAAAGTCAATCCTTTGAAAGAATACTGATCAAATTTTTAGTGAATATCCAATATTTTAGTATTAGTGTGTGTACGTATGTGTGTGTGTGTGTGTTTTTGTGTAGTTAACAAAACTTGTAATTGAAATCAAGATGGCATACTTTAACCTATAAATGCTTTACTTTCTTCACAGCCACAAACAATTATCTATACTACAACAGCTACTTTGTAATTAGAGTCAATTATTACTGAAAAGTTTTCATTCATCAATGTATATTTAGTGTGCTACATATATTTTTCATATAAATTCATTTAAAATCTGTATATAGATTAAATGCTCTTTTCTCACCATGGCTTTATTTTTATGCTTTATACTGAACATGCTACGTTTTTTTGTCCCCTGGCTTCACAAGCTGTGGTTATTAAAATCATATACAAACACTGACCAGCATTCATTGTGACAAATGTAGAAGAGGTATTAATGAGAATGAATATCTACACAATGCAAGAAATGTATTTGATAGGCTTTAATTGTATCTTCATCAGAAATACATGTATTTCTGACAAAAATACAATGAAAAACAGTCAAATACATCTCTTACAAGATGTTAATTCTCATTTATATCTTTTCTTCATTTACAAACATTAGAAGCTAGAATGGGACCTATATTTTCATGAATAGTTAAAGAGAAACAGTTATTGCTCATCTAGTGGAACTGAAATATTACAAAGATAGTATATATATATAATTTGAGAATACATTTTAGTTAAGTATATGTGCAAGTGTCTGCTATATAATTTTAAAAAGACTTATAATGATTCAACTAAGAAGCACTATCTATGCAATATTGCAAAATGTTGAGCACAAGCAGATATATTGCAAAATTCCCAAAGAGAAAAACAAGACAATTTTCTTATCTTAAATCATGATTGGGAAATATTAAGAACAATTATCCTATTCCTCTTTAAGTATACAGTCAATAATTATGGTTCTAATTACAATTCAATTTAGGGATATTGTTTCATTAGGTAAAAAGTAAATACAAATAAAATGTGTTTTATAACAAAATATAGTACACATATATCCCAACTAAAAAGAAGGAAATTTAACAAGAATTAAATTGCTATTCCAAATAGCACCTTTACCAATTTCTCATACAACTTCCTCCCCCCCTTTTTTATTCAAAGCCACAAAAAATATGCACTCTATTCCAAGTACTCAATGTTCATTATATGGACTGGTGAGTATTTGATAACTAGTAAATATGGCCACAAATAAAATAAATACAACACATACTGTATAGTCAAATAGAAAAAATATCAACATTAGTACCGGTACACAAAAGTGAATACCAATACACAGACTTATACCCACCCTTCTTAAATCCCTCATCCCGGCACACATGCATGATAATATTCTGATAGTCACCATACAATTGAAATCAGATTTATAATACAAAAGAGGGACACTTAGAATATCCACTATAGGAACTATTCTCAGTCATCAAAGGCACTTTGTGATTAGCATATATACACAGTAGGAAGAAATCCAGACTGTGGTG
>NW_020869103.1:1423437-1428437 GCF_003789085.1 Penaeus vannamei | reverse complement strand
CACGGACACGACTTCAAAACAGGAATCGTATACACAAGCTTTGCTCACATCGTTTGCCCAAGGTTTCTGCGCGCGGTTAGTCAGCGGAAACAGAATCTCCTTTTTCCATATCGCTTCTCGGACAATTTACTTGGGAAACCTTACTTCCAACATAAAATGATGATGATGATGATGGTGATGATTTTGATGATGATGGTGATTTTGATGGTGATGATTTTGATGATGATGGTGATTTTGATGGTGATTTTGATGATGGTGATGATTTTGATGATGATAGTGATGATGATGGTGATGATTTTGATGATGATGGTGATGATTTTGATGATGATGGTGATGATTTTGATGATGATGGTGATGATTTTGATGATGGTGATGATTTTGATGATGATGATGTGATGATTTTGATGATGATGGTGATGATTTTGATGATGGTGATGATTTTGATGATGATGGTGATGATTTTGATGATGATGGTGATGATGATGATGATGGTGATGATTTTGATGATGGTGATGATTTTGATGATGATGATTTTGATGATGATTTTGATGATGATGATTTTGATGATGGTGATGATTTGATGATGATGATTTTGATGATGATGATGGTGATGATTTTGATGATGGTGATGATGATGATGATGATTTTGATGATGATGATGATGATTTTGATGATGGTGATGATTTTTGATGATGGTGATTTTGATGATTGATGATTTTGATGATGATGATGATGATGATGATGATTTTGATGATGATGATTTTGATGATGGTGATGATTTTGATGATGATGATTTTGATGATGATGGAGATGATTTTGATGATGGTGATGATTTTGATGATGTGATGATTTTGATGATGATTTTTGATGATGATGATGATTTTGATGATGGTGATGATTTTGATGATGGTGATGATTTGATGATTGATGATGATGATTTTGATGATGATGATGATGATGATTGATGATGGTGATGATGGATGATGGTGATGATGATGATGATGATGATGTGATGATTTTGATGATGGTGATGATTTTTTGATGATGGTGATGATTTTGATGATGGTGATGATTTTGATGATGATGATGATGATGATTTTGATGATGTGATGATGATGATGATGGTGATGATTTTGATGATGGTGATGATTTTGATGATGGATGATTTTGATGATGATGATTTTGATGATGGTGATGATTTTTGATGATGATTTTGATGATTGATGATTTTGATGATGATGACTGATGATGATTGATGATTTTGATGATGATGATGATGATTTTGATGATGGTGATGATGATGATGATGATTTGATGATGGTGATGATTTTGATGATGATGATTTTGATGATGATGATGATGGTGATGATTTTGATGATGGTGATGATTTTGATGATGGTGATGATTTTGATGATGATGATTTTGATGATGGTGATGATTTTGATGATGATGATGATGATGCTGATGATGATGTGATTTTGATGATGATGGTGATGATTTTTGAATGATGGTGATGATTTTGATGAATGAATGATTTTGATGATGATGATGATGATGATGATGATGATGATGATGATGATGATGATGGTGATGATTTGATGATTGAATGATTTTGATGATGGTGATGATTTTGATGATTGATGGATGATGATGGTGATGATTTTGATGATGATGATTTTGATGATATGATTTTGATGATGGTGATGATTTTGATGATGATGATGGTGATGATTTTGATGATGGTGATGATGATGGTGATGATTTGATGATGATGATGATGTGATTTTGATGATGGTGATGATTTTGATGATGATTGATTTTGATGATGGTGATGATTTTGATGATGGTGATGATGATGATGATGGTGATGATTTTGATGATAATGATGATGGTGGTGATAATAACAACAACAGCAATAGTAATAAGCGAACGAAAAACAGTTATCCATTTAATTCCTGGCAGAATATTTGCTCGAGACATAAAGCAAGCGACAACAACTGTAGATAAACATATGACGACAGACTTTTTCCCACGGACAACGTTCATAAATGTAGATGATTAAATCTCGAGAAAAAAAAAATCGTGGGAAAACTAACACATGCAACCAAGGTGAATCTCGCGGAGACAAGTTATGTAACAGAACTAGCTCTCTTTTTAGCAACAAACACCCACGAATTTACTAAAACGGATATATCCAAAACTCGAGCGTCGAGCCTCCTAGCTCTGAGCAGCGGGTTCCAGGACTAGAAGACCCCCTCTGGCACCGAATCTATACAATAACCATATCGTGCGATTCCTTTTACAATGTTATTCAAAGGGAAGCTCCAGCATCGAAATGATCTCTAGTGGTCTGTGGACCGACAGACTCGGGACCGCAAGGACTAAAGGCCGAACCACGTCGGTCGGAGTCGGGTCCTCAGCCTGGAAGCCGTTCGGATTTCGAAAAAAAAATAACAAGCATAAAAAGTTAATGACGCCTCTTGCAGCTGTTATCAGGCACCTGTCTCCATGATAAAAAATCGTCGATAACAGGTCATCAGGGGCTAATAGATGATATCAATAAAGAAGCAAGGAAAGTGTTACTAAAAGCCGGCGTCCCTCGGCAATAACAGCCGATAATTGACGACCGAAACCCAGGCTAAGACCATTTCTCTAACACCACGGGTTACTGTTAGTGATTAGTAGATGAAACATCGTTTTAGGACTACAGGAAAGACTCCTCTTCAGCTTTACCCACGACTCTCGGGGAACTACAATAGGCCTATCCTAAATACATAGATCTGATGCCAAAAATCCTTCACTGCCTTATCCGTATCAATTGTCGAAAAAGACATCTTACTGAAATAAAATCATTTTAGCCAATGCACCACAAACCGAATAATCACCACATGAAAAAAGAAAGGCATCTATTACTATGCGTGCATAACGAGCCAACATATCATATTCGTGTACCGACGCCCACAGGCATATCGCCTCGGCTTGCACTCGCTCTCGCCAGACCCTCGTCACGTGGCTGGAGGCCGGGGTTGGGGTCCTCGCTCGCTCGCTTGTAATTTTTTGTTTCAATAAACGTCAAAGTTAAAAAGTTGCTCCGTGGTTGGCGTCCGATACGAAGAATATACATAGAGTGAATTATGACCAATGTTGCAAGGCACTTCTCGTGGCGGGCGGGAAGACTAATGCAACTCTTTCCGTTCGTCAAAAATGGCCAACAGGTTTAATATTACATCTACCATCTACTCTCCCCTTAGAAAACCTCCTTCCCTCCCTCGCCAACATAATGTGACTATATAACAGACTGTCATACACAGACACAGACACACACACACGTACACACACTCCGTGTTGTTTCCCGTATTGAAACCACTAGGTAAGAACAGTGAAGGAACCAAAAACAGATGATCTACATGTATTGTATCCCATATATCTCTGATAATGCAAAATGACATACATTTTGATACAACTTATCTCTTACTGAAATGGCTCCACAACAAACGCTCTGTCTAGTTTATCAGCACTGATTGTAGCATCCTATGGCGCTGCCACGATAATTATCATGAGTATCACTCCACTTTATCTAAAACCAAGAAGATTACAATAATTCGCTAATCTATCAACAAACAGGCAAATATCTTAATGCTTGACTATACATATACACAGCCTTGTATATATTAGCTGAGGCAAAAGACCTTGAGAAAAAAACGGCGAAAAAATGAAAGTGCGAACTCCTGTTCATTTGCCACAGGATGTCTTGCAACACCTCCTGCAGATTACGCACAGTATCGTAAGTTTCCCGCGCAGATGGACGTCACGTTTCTACACCGCAGAAGAATGTCGGAGTCATCCCACTAGTCTAACCCTACATCCATCACCTACGTGACTAATGCCTCCATGGGCATCTAGTTCTCTTCATTAAGATGATTAAGACAACCCGGGTCGCATTCCAATGGCCTTCCTTGCTCGCGACCTCTTCGGAGTCACGGATCCGGCGATTTGCAAGACCTGCCAGCGTGCGAAACAAAAGCTAGTGACGAAATACGCTTTCGAGGTCACAACCTTTTTACATTATAATTTACATTCTTATCATTTGCAGTTTATTGGGAATCTTGTGAAATTTGAATTAGCTTCCCTTTCAATATATTTCGAAATTATATCTATTCGCGTGTTGTACTAGAATATGCATTCATAATGAAAGTACAGATTTTATAGTTCCCTGCTCGTCTAACCTTACCTTAACATAACCTACCTGTTTCGAAAGACACAGATTCCAATTTGTATTTTCTTTTTTTATCCTGTTTTAATCTAATCAAGTTGATGTTTTCCATTTTGCACTTTAACCCATGAGACTTTTCCCTAATCACAGCAATACACGTCACACTTTTCTTTAACCATACCTTCACCCTTGTACCTTCTCTGTGCCTTAATATTACGCTGTGATGAAGAGGAACAACTCGAGTTTCCAGCTAGTGTCTTTTGAGCCGCTCTTGCTCCTTTATTCATCTATGACATGCTTTAACAACACACATAAATGTCAGAGAAATATCGTTGTTTTTCATAATACAGAATACTGTATACAGAAGAATACAGAAACAAAATGTTAGGGAAAATGTAAGCCAAAATTCAAATATTTAACAGTGATTACCTTGTTCTGTTTCAGATAGAGACAAAGAGACAGACTGAAAGAGAGAGAGGCAGACAGAGAAACAGACTGAGAGAGAGACAAGCTGACGGAGAAACAGACACACAGACAGAGAGACAAACAAACACAAGACACACAAAAAGAATTTTTTTCCTTCGCCGTCAAGGTCAGAGGTTCGGCAGAGGAGATTGACCACGACAAACAAAGGCCACAGCATTCCACTGGTCTGACTCGCTGATTAAAAAAAGAATGTTTATTCGTCCTTATTCTTTCTTACGAATGCCCTTCAAGGCCATCCCGTAAGTGGTTCTGCTAAGAGAAGGCAGTTGCATTTTGGTAAACAAACCTCGAGTATGTACAC
>NW_020869103.1:1410937-1413437 GCF_003789085.1 Penaeus vannamei | reverse complement strand
GAGGAAAATGAATGTTAAATCACGATTAGATATATTGTATTTGTGCAATCGTAACAGGCAGAAAAGAAGGAAAATGTGTGTCTGTGAGGGTGTGTGTGTATGTTCGTGTGTGTGTGTGTGTGTGTGTGTGTGTGTGTGTGTGTGTGTGTGTGTGTGTGTGTGTGTGTGTGTGTGTGTGTGTGTGTTTGTGTGTGTGCGTGCGTGCGTGCGGGCGAGCGTGCGCACGTGTGTGGTTAGGAGCAAAACAGTGTACAAGCATTGTTTTTGCAGGAATAAAATGAGCAACCATATCACATACTGTCTCTACATTAGCTGATTTATTGTAATTCCCTACTACATCAGGAGTGACACAACCACGAGGGAACCACCTGCAGATATTATTTTGCAAGGTCGAGTCGTATGCAACGCCCATTATCGTACATCTGGCGTTACGGACATCCGAACGACAAGAGCCTAAGCGACGGATATCGGCTTATTACCCTTCAATAACGGTTATATTTATTTTTAACAAACGTACATAAAGGTCTTACAGAAGAACAGTGCCACTAACAGTCCAAACACGAACTTGATACAAACGCATTCAGTTACATAAATGGTGCCTCATCGGGCTATTGTAATTACACAACCTCTTACGCCTGGCAGTGAGATACTATCCATACTCTTGGGTTGGTTGCTTACAAATTTCACTCGTTCCGGGGAGTCGGTCACCCTTGAGGTCCCCCAGATAGTTACATGTGTGGACTTACTAATTAATTAAAGAATATTAGCCGTCTCTTTCAGCTTGATATTCGAGCAAAGCCAAAATGCACAACCCTCGTGTCCGTGAGTCACCCACGCACAACAATGGCAATGGTATGATGACCAAGGCAATTTTTCGTGGTAGCTAAAAAAAAAAAAAATAATAATAAATAAATAAATAATCTCCAGTCTCCCGTGTCTATTGGCAGGCACCCATACCAAGGGTATCTGGAGTTCGTATCCTCTGTAACCCCATCTGGTGTCAGAGTTCATCACGTTCTCTGGCCCGCTGCCGGTACCCTGGGGCGAAATATCTCCCTCCTATTCTCCCCGCACAGACCGAGTGATTTCCGGTTAGTGACCTTGAGGGCGGGGGAAACCGGGTGTGCGCCAATATTCTAATGACAGTAATGGTCGAGCGGCTCCTTTCCGCCGACATTTCCTCTAACATTTGTGGCGAAATGTACAGAGGAATCGATTTTTTTTCAAATTTTCAATTTTTTTTATGTAAAGATTACACTTGTGAACCGAATTGGGACTATGTTAAATATCCGTACAGAGTGTGATAACATTAGGGTGATAATGGTATCATTATGATAAAACGGAATATGATAATAGTAACAATAGTATTGATAATGACTTCATGATAAACTTTATGTAAAGCATTTCTAAGAATATCGTGATTTACCATAATACTATTGTTACGAATCCATGGTAAGGTACTTTTACCGAGTGAAGATGGTACATTCCTTGAGGGAAAATACCAAGGTGCACTAGACGCTTGGTCAGATACCGTAAAAGTACTTAACGATTCCGATGCAGTATTAATGGGATTTGTTCCCGCTTCTATGATGAACGTTTGCTCACAGCTTTGGTTCTTTGTGCTGTTCCTGCTGTTTTATTTTATTTTTTTTTGTTATGGCGAGCTTATTGTTCATGATAGAATGGGCTCTCTAGGTTACAGTAATTTCTTCTCTCGTATAACTTTTTGTTGAAGCCCCGTTCACGCGATCGGACTGTGCCTAGCCGGCTTAGCCGTGCACGCGTGGGGCCCATGCCTGATAGTATCGTCCATCCATACCCAGCATCAAACAGTCAAACAGCTTATATGGACCTTGCCGCTGGTGTGCCTGAACAAGGGGCATCATGCGAGAGGCCGTCGGGCTGTGGTCGATCGTGTGGGCGGGGCTTTACTTTCCATGGTAAGAGCTTCTTTGTCTCATTATATTTTAACTTTAAATTGACATGACGAAACTATTAGTTTTTTTTCTTTCTTTTTTGTTTATGAACTATATACCTTTTGTTCTTTTAGTGTCCACAGCCTTTGAATGCTCTCATTGTTATTGAAATCCGTTCTCATAACTAGAATGAACCGCTTTTCCTCTCTGTTGGAGTGACCTTTCGTGAGCGTGGTGGTGCGTATTCCTGTCTTTGTCATCACTGCTTTATGGTTATTGTTGTATTTAATATTCACATCGTGAGAGTGTCATAATGATACTGGAAAAAAAACATGCCCACGGTGATGGTAATCATAAATTAACATTAATAAACCGATATTGGGAATAATGTTTAACAATGGTAAGAGTGTGCCGAATGACAATTGCAATGGTCACTATGCTACTGCTACTAAACTGCAACTACAACTACATCTAAACTACAACTACATCTAACCTACACTACAACTGCATCTAAACTACAACTACATCTAAACTACAACTACGACTATTACTATTATTATTGCTACTACTGCTTCTGCTGCTGC
>NW_020869103.1:1400099-1405837 GCF_003789085.1 Penaeus vannamei | reverse complement strand
CCTATACTAGGTAATATTGTATATATAGTATACATATATATATACACGTTATATATATACTATATATATAATATATATATATATAAGGCTGGCTCAGCTGCGTAGACCTATATATTTGGCAGATATAGGGTCTATTATATATATATTATAGATATATATATTATTATAATTATTATAATCCACTACTTTTTACATACCATCATATACAATATTAAAATATCAAACAACATAATTAGCGTGATACACTCAATACACTATACATATAACATAATAACAGGTATACATGATCATAAATCCTAATAACCATATAGATATACACAATATTTCATTAATACATACTACATATATATAGCAAGTTAAGGTTATCTTATGCAAATTATTTATACTCATCATATAGTATTAAATATATTATAACTATATAACTCATATTGACGTGTATATATATATATAAAACATACACACACCAGTGACACCAGTAATACATGTCATGACTACTTACTGCATGTATGTACGTGCACAGAGACAGAGGAGAAAAGACGAGGAAGAGGAAAGGGACTCATGGATACACGCTGCTAATTTAGTGTCACACTGCTCTTTAATGTACACCTACCCATGTGGAATTGAATCGGCATCATGTGAAATCCCTCTTGGATATGCACATTTAATTGACACTACTCATTAGTCTAAGGAGAGCAATAAGCGAAGGGGTAAAAATGCGCAATACCTTTTGACTTTTAGTAGCTGTGTCTCGCTTCTTCTCGCCTTCTCAGAATTACACTGGTATTTCACAATAATGGCAGATGACATGTAATTATAGTTTAATTCTCTTAATGGTGATCGAACTGCCGTTGGCTCGTAAACGACAGTACACACACTCGAAAATAGTTTGTTATAGTTCGCGATAATCAGGAAATCGCCGCGATTGGCAATAGCAGTGGTGTATGGTGATGATAACGGGGATGATAGTGTTTCAGAATGATGATAAAAAGAATGAGTTACATGAAGTGTTAACGATACTTACTACTAGCACTAGTATTACTACAGCTACTATTTAATACTATTAAATTCGTGAGAGAGTAATGAAAATTTATATCGCGTAGAAGCTGCGCACAGTAACGATGATATCTCGATACTGGTAATGGGTTGATAATAATGATAAAGTATAATAATGTAAATATGGATAGGTAAACAATGATGGATAATGAGAGAAGCTCTGTTAATGAATAATCATAACAAAATTCATGATTGCTCAATTTAATAAGAATACTAACTAATGAAAATACACCATTATGTAATAAATTAATTGTATAATCGAATGCATACTGGTGATTTGTGTTAATTCGTAGCTAACTGATCAACTGCTAGATTTGATAACGGTAAATGATAATTAATGCTGACACACAACATGAGAAATGGTTAATCGGATGCCAAGAAAGATAATCACATAATGAGGAATGATAATAGTGAGCAATGATGATAGTAATAATAATAATATGATAATTATAATGATAATAAGAGGGGGGTAGGTAATCAATAGTGATAATGAAGTAATAATAATAATGAGATGATATATAATAATAACGACAATGAATAACAATAACACAACAATATGACAATAATAACAGTAATGATAATGACAAACATGAATAACACATCCTCATCAACACACACAACACCAACACACATCATCATCATCATCATCATCATCAATCATCAATCATCATCATCATCATCATCATCATCATCATTCACCACAACCAGCCGACCACCACCACACCACCACCACCACCACCACACCACCACCACCACCCCACCACCACCACCAACCGAAACCCACCCACCACCAACCACCACCACCACTCACCTACCACCACCACCACGCACAAGCCACCACACCACCAAACCACCACCGACCACCACCAACTTCTCGACTCTACATCCCCACACAACCATAACGCCATCGCCGGACTACCTTAACCACCCCACACCTAAAACACACTGACCAACACCTGAACACCATACTCCTCCGATAACGACGTCCAATTTCTCCTACTGACTCCTTACTCACCGAGCGCAATCTGAACAATCGCACCCACTAGCATCACATTAGTCCTCTAAATCTAACTATTCACACTACCACGTCTCGACCTGGCTAAACAACCACCGCTTCATCGAGACCGGCCTCCAAGCTCACCTGAATTACTCACTCGCTCCATCGCACCGATACCAGCATCACTCTGTATTCCTGCTTAAATAAACCACCCCACCACCACCATAACGCGAACCCGTTGCGCTGTTACAAGAGGTCTTGACCGATCACACCGTGTGAACCTAAAGAATCACGCTCACAACTCCAGCTTTTGGCTGGACCGCGTGACTCATGGTCGGCCGTACGGTCCACCGTCCGCTTCTGGTAGACCATAGGGCGAAGATGCGAGACCTGTGGGCAGGTAGCACGAGTAAGAAGTAATGGAGAGGAGACGCAGCACGCAGATGTGGTGATAGGAATATGCGAGAGGGAGACGGTGCGTTGCCAGAGGTGAGCCGTTAAGTAGTTAGAGAGACACGTAGAGGCGTCAGCAACTGAGAGAGGAAGAGAGGGGGTAAGGGGGTGAGGAGAGAGAAGGAGGAAGGAAGGAGGTGAATATAGGAAGGGTGAAATAGTAGGATAATGGGGAGAAAGAGATGGAATGGGTAGAGAGGTGTAGGTAAAGGAGAGAGGAGGAGGGTGAAATGGTAAGATATTACGGTATAGGAAAAGAGTGAGGAAAGTAGGGAGATGGAGAAATAGAGAAGAGAGAGAGGAAGAGAAAGGTAAGAATAAGATACAGAGGAGAAGGAAGTGGAGGTGGATGGTGAGAAGAAGATGAGGAGGGAGAGGAGATAATGGTGAAGGAGAGAAGTAGATGGAGTAGAGAGTAGAGAGAGATAGGAGGATGGGAGAGGATGATGAGGGACGAGAGAAGAGACAATGGGGAAAGGGAAATCAGTATTGGAAAGAGAGGAGTGGAAAGATGGTGAGGAGGAGCTGAAAGATGAGAGAATGAGGAATGGATGATAGAGTAGAGATGGATGATGGAGAGAATGTGAGATAGAGGAATGGATATTAGAGAGGTGATGACACTGTGATGATATGAATAATGATGATAATGATACAGTTGTGGTAATAATGAATATAATCAAAGGAATGATGATTTAGAAAATGATGATACTAATAGTGATAATGATAGTGACGATAATAACTGTGATGCTGATAACTATGATAATGATGGTGACCATTCTTGATCACAACCAAAACTACAAATAGGAATATTAATGAGCCTGCCAATCACACAGCTTCAAATGATGAGCACGATAATTATAGTAGATTGGGGGATAATAAAAATGATAATGATAGCAAATATGATAATGATATTAACTATGATGGCGATAATGATATGAAAACGCGAATGCCTTGAACCCTTTCTTTCCAGCAGGAGAAAGAAAGGGAAAAAGGATATTGAATATTTTTCGTTTGTGGCGTTTATCTTCGGTCATCCTCTTAAACATTTCATTTTTATTTTTTCTTTCTTTGTCTTATTTGTTCCAATGTTTCTTTGTTTCTCTCTTGCTCCTTTATTTGGCATCATTTTTCTCTTTGTTTCTTCTTTTATTCCGTTTTTTATCTTCATTTTTCCATTTTGTGACCCCGTGATTTTTTTTATTTTTATTTCTCTTGTTCTTGTTTTTCCTTCCTTCGTGGTTCTTTCTTTTTCTTCATGTCTTCCTCCTCCCCATCATCACCTTCCAAATGTCAACTTCTCCAACCCTCCCTCCCTCCCTTCTCCTACCCTTCCTCACTCCCTCCCCCTTCCCTTTTCCCACCCTTCCTCCTCCCTTTCCCTTCTCAATCCCAACCTCTTCTCTCTCTCTTCCCTCCCTCCCTCTCTTCCTCTCCCTCACTCCCTCACTCATCCACCCCCCTATCCCCCCTTCCCCAGCGTCCCGGTGACAATGAGATAAAGTCCTTATACACAAGAAACTCGTTACCTGTATCTGCTCCCTGATCATAAGAGCTCCTGCAGCCGCTCGTCCGGTCTGTCTGTTTGTACCTGGAGGGGAAGATGAGGTCTGACGTCTTAGGAAAAAGAGGGGGTTTGAGGTTCTTTTGTTTATTTTGTTTTTTTTCTAATTGTTGTTTATTGATGTTGGTTGTTGTTTATTTTTTTTGTTTTGTGTGGATTTTTGGGGTTTGTATAAAGCGTAAGGACACGCACACACGCGCACGCATACATACGCACACGCACACACACACATTCATTCATTTATTCATTCATATATACATGTATACACACATACGTACGTACATATTGTTGCATGTTTTGCACATACTTATAGTCAATTGCATGCGAACACTTTTTGTCTCCCAGAACTAAAGTAGGTCCTAAGTTTATATTAAAATAACCGTTTAATTTATGAAAATTATTATTATTTCGCTATATAATTCCCTTAAATATCAGTCACTATGCCTGTATAAGTGTCTATGGCTCGCGGTTTCCACTGGACCGTAACCGATCCTCCTCCTTCATAAAAGCTTTTAGAAGTGGTGGTTATCGGCGCCCCATTTACATAGCCGCTGCTGCTCAATAAACCCCATCGCGGATATTACTTCCTCCCCTTTTTTCTTTTTTTTTAAGGGGGGGGGGACGTTGATAAGCATCGAATGTGCCAAGAGGTAGTGGAACTTGTTTGATGTTATATGAAGTTGTTCGCCTTTTTTTTTTTTTCGTTCTCTCTCTCTCTCTTCTTCTCTCTCTCTCTCTCTCTCTCTCTCTCTCTCTCTCTCTCTCTCTCTCTCTCTCTCTCTCTCTCTCTCTCTCTCTCTCTTTAAAGGCGGGCTTTATTGTCTTGGTTCGTTTGCTATTTTCTTTTTGTTAATATATATATATATATATATATATATATATATATATATATATATATATTATATATATATATTATATGTATTATATTATTATATATTATATATATTATATTATATTTTTTTATTTTCTTACTTGTGACCTTAATTTTGCCAAGAGGTTGTAGAATTTGTTTGGTGTTTTATAAAGATGTTCGATTTTTTGTTTAATTGAAGCGTTGTCTTTCTGGTCTTGCTTTATCTGCTACTTTCTTTTGGATGAATATATTATGTTTTTTTCCGGTTTATTTTACTTTTTTACTGCTTTTAATATCCGACGCCGGTTTGTGTGACAGGACGCCCTTTCTCTAATAAGGCTCACGTGCAAAGGGATCACTGCTGGAGGTTAGAATGACCCTACACGGCGGCTGTAAAACGAGTCTTCGAATGTTTGTTTACATTCCACAATGGCGGTCGGGGATTGGTCACCGCAGGCTTAAAAAAAAGAGAAAAAAAAAGGAAAACCAGGTAGAGATGGCTTCTGGAAACGTATAATTAGCTCCCGCACATATATAGCAAAGTGTTAACGAGGTATAGAGTCGAGGTAATTAGAACTGTCGCTAATATCAGTTTGCGCATAATGAGACCTCTGGAAGTTATTTGTTCCGCGTGTAGTTAAAGTCGGTATAGTGAGGATGGAGTTGTTTGCACTGTAGGGAGTCTCCGTGTTTCACCTTAATGCTTACGGTAACTTGGGCTTCCAATTAATGTTTATGAAAATTGGACTTCCTATTTCGATACTTGATGATCTCTCTTTTTTTTTTAATGAAAACTCGTGGCTGGATTTCCTATTAATGCT
>NW_020869103.1:1382599-1395099 GCF_003789085.1 Penaeus vannamei | reverse complement strand
CTTACGTATTTACTTTTTTTCATATATCCTCATGTTTTTATTATTATCATCATTGTTATTATTATTATTATCATTATTATTATTATTATTATTATCATTATTATTATTATTATTATTATTATTATTATTATTATTATTATTATTATTATTATTATTGACATTCGTGTGTGTGTGTGTCGGGTCGAAGTGAACTGTTCCTTAAGGTAAATTGTTCCTTAATGACAAATTGTTCAACTTGTCTTCGAAGCATTTCCTCCTATGAAGGTAATGATGACCTGCATTTCTCCAGAAGTGAAGGGGAATCGGAGATGGAAAAGAATAAGAGTAAGAGAATGATGAGAGGTTTAAGACATGAGGTAAAAGTGACAGGGGGAAAAATACGAGAAACATAAATACAGGAGATAAAAGAAGTCGAGAGAAAGAAGTTGAAGAAAAAAAGAATAAAAAGGGAAGACGTGTATAGGCAGAACGAGCAAAGAGAGAGAGAGAGAGAGAGAGAGAGAGAGAGAGAGAGAGAGGGAGAGAGAGAGGAGAGAGAGAGAGAGGGGTAGAGAGAGAAGGAGAGAGAGAGAGAGAGAGAGACAGAGACAGACAGAGAGAGAGAGAGAGAGAGAGGAGAGAGAGAGAGAGAGAGAGAGAGAGAGAGAGAGAGAGAGAGAGAGAGAGAGAGAGAGAGAGAGAGACAGAGACAGAGACAGACAGAGAGAGAGAGGGAGGGAGAAGAAAATAACCCATAAGAAGAGCGATTTCCCAAGGCCAGCGGGGCAGCCGGCGAGGCAAAGAACTCATAGAAGGGAAAATGAGTCTTATTATCAACGTGGCGAGAATAGAATGAGGGGCGTGAGGGAGGGCGTGGAAGAAGGACACGAGGAGGAGGGAAAGAGAATTGTAAAAAGGACGAGGGAAGAAAGGGAGTGGTGATAAGTTAAGGAGGGCGGGAGGACTGCAAAGAAGGATGTAGGAAGAAGAAGGAGAGGGAGGAAGAATGGAAAGAAGGATGTGGGGAAGGAAAGGAGAAAAGAGGGAGGGAAGGAGAAGGATAAAGAGGGAAGGAAAGAGAATTTTTAATAGGTAAGGGAAGGATGTTAATAAAGAGGGAGGGAGGAAGGATTGTAAAAAAGGATGGACAAAGAAGGGAGATGGTGTCTAGGTGATAAGGAGATGTATAGAGAATAGCGATAATTAGAGAAGAACATAATAAGAAAAAAGTTTGGAGGAATAAAGGTGGAGAGAGAGAGTAAACATGGATGAAAGGGAATGAATCGGAGAATCAAGTAATGGATAAGGAATAAGGGTATAATAAAAAAGTACTGGGAGCAACAATGAAAGAAGATGGAATAGAAGAAAGGGAAGAGGAAGAGAGGGAGTGGACAAGAACAAGAGAGAATAGAAGAGAAAAGATAGAGAAAGAGAGAAGCGAACAGACATAAACAAAAAGCAGGATTATTTCACCATCAGTTAAAAAAAAATAATGATAAAGGGATACGAAAGAGTAAAAAATAGAAAGAAAAGAAAATACATAAAGAGAATGAAGAGGAGCAAAAGAAAGACAAGAAAAGAAAAAAAAAGAAAAAAGAAAATACCCACTCAGCCGAGAACATTGACTCCGAGCATAAAAGCAAAGAGAAAAAAGGGGAAGATTGCAATAGCATCAACATGAATGCAGAGGTTGCAGGTTGCATTGTCAATAGATACACCGAAGTCCTCAGAGGCTTAAGAGCAACAGTGCAGTGACCGCGACGCACGAGTGTTGTCGTAGGTGTTGTACGAGAAAGGAGATGTGATAATGATGATGCATGATAATGTATAATGATGACATAATGATTAATGGTGATAATGATGATGGTGATAATGATGATATAATGATAATGTAAAATAATGATGATAGTAATGGTGATAATGATGATGGTAATGGTGATAATGATGATGGTAATGGATGATAGTAATGGTGATAATGATGATGAATGGGATAATGATAGTAATGGTGATAATGATGATAGTAATGGGATAATGATGATAGTAATGGTGATAATGATGTAATGGTGATAATGATGATGAATATAATGATGATAGTAATCAATTGATGATCAATGATAGCTGATAGGAATGATGATTATCAATGACAATGATGATGATGATAATGAAAAATGTAGTGATAATAGTAATAATAACGATTGTGATGGTGATAATGATAATCATGATAATATTAGTAGTAATGATTGTTATAGATAACAACGAGAGCAGTAATGATGAGGATAGTAATGCCAATAATAAGAAAATAATAAAAATGATAATAATAGTGAAATTGCATCGTTGATAATGTTACCACTAATGATAATAGTAATGATAATGATGAAACATGAAAAAGTGAAAATATGCAAAACAGAATGACGTCAAATCTCTCAAATTTGAAAAAAAAAAAAAAAAAAAATCGTAACCATTTTACTGCATTTAATTAACTACATTCACACTTCACACGGAAATCGCCCTCGTTTTTTGGCACCGCCTTATTAATGGCACTCTTTCGCCTGCAAAAAAGAAGGCGTGCAGTGGCGCCATGATTAATTATCGTATTATAAATGACAAAGGAATTTGCCTCGGGACGGGATCTGCAGCTGGGTAATGGCCGAGAAAGAGGAAAAAGGAGTATTAATTGTTAGCACAAGTAGTTTTATTTTCATACTTCGTTAGCAGTAGTGTTACTCTAACGATGATGATGATGATAGTAAAAGGGGTGATGATAATGAGGATTATGATGGTATTAATATATATATTTTTTTAGAATGGGAGTAATTATGATAATGGTTATGTTATTAAAACTATCATGATAATAACGCTTTAATAGTTTTATGGATACAGTATTTTCAAAGGGAGGATAAATCTAATTTTGGTGAGCAATACAGAAAATTTATTATATGGTTTTACAGATTGCATTTTTTTTTTCATTTATTTGTTTATACAAGGACGGTAAGTGGACGACAACAACAAAAAAGAAATTCGCAACATAACTTGCAAAGATTTACGGTGGACGGTGTAGCTTTTAGTCTAGATTTTTTTTTTTTATAACTTTTTTATGTCGAAAGAATGAATGGGTTTAACATCTCTAAGACAACCGTGGAAGATTGAAGGACGGCCATTGTGAAGCAGCGGACTGGGGGCGAAGGTATATCAGGAGCATTAATTACTGTGAACAGGTAACTTCTCCCGTTGGTGGGGAGGTGGGGCGGGGGGGTAGGGGGGTATGGGGGATGGGGCTTAAGAGATGCTAGGTCTCTTATCCGCCTTCTCCCTCCTCCTCGGCTGGTTTTACTTGGTCTGCAAGTCTTCTCCACTCCTCAGTCTTCCTCTTTATTGCCCTTCCCCACCTCTGTCATCCCCCCCCCCCCGCCCGGCCTTCATCCTTGCCTATGCCCCTTCCCCATCCTCTCTCATATCCTCTTCCTTGTCCTTCCTTCTCACTTTTTCCCCCATTCCTTCCTCAGTGCCCTTCTTTTTTCTTCCTTTCTCTCTCCCCTTCCTTCTCCCTCTTTCCCTCCCATCCCTCTTCCTCCTCCCCATCCTTGTCGTATCTCCCATCTCCCTTCTCCTTCCCCCTTCCCTTCCTCGCCAACCTATTTCCCACCACTCTCTCACTATTTCCCCTCCCCTTCCCTCCCTAGCCCACACCTCTCCCTTCCCCTTCTCCCTCTCTCCTCTCCTCTCTCTCTTCTCCTCTCCCTCCTCTCTCTCACCTTCTCCTCTCCTACTCCTCACCTTCTCTCCCTCCTCTTTCACCCTTCTCCTCTCCTCCTCTCTCTCACCCTTCTCCCTACCCTCTCACCCTCCTTCTCTCTTCTCCTCCTCCTCTCTCTCACCCTCCTCCTCCTCCTCCCTTCTCCTCCCTGTCTCCCCCTTCTCCTCCCCTTCTCTTCCTCCTCCTTTTCCCCTCCTCCCCCACCCTCCTTCCTCTCTCTCTCCTCCCCCTCCTCTCTCTCACCCTTCTTCTCCTCCCTTCACTTCTGCTCTCCTCCTTCTCCCCCTTCTCCTCCCCCCTCCTTCCTAGCGCCGTTTTGCAAAGAGATGCAGCATAAAGTGTTTCTGATCTGACGACTCTTTTGTGGGATGGGGGGGGGGGGCAGAGGAGGGGGGCAGCATTCTTTTATGGCTAATCTTGATGTGTGTGTGTGTGTGTGTGTGTGTGTGTGTGTGTGTGTGTGTGTGTGTGTGTGTGTGTGTGTGTGTGTGTGTGTGTGTGTGTGTGTGTGTGTGTGTGTGTGTGTGTGTGTGTGTGTGTGTGTGTGTGTGGTGTGTGTGTGTGTGTGTGTGTGTGTACGGGTTTGTTTGTATATATGTAATTATATTTGCATGTACATGTATGTGTCTCTGTGTGCGTATTGGTCTGTGGACGTGCATGCTTATTTGTGTGTACGTGTTTGTTTGTTTGTTTGTGTCGGCAGAGCAGTGGACCGGTTGAATAGCACTTTAATACGGCGACGCTCTGTGCAGCTCACGTGTTCGCGGGCAGTAAGGGCCAAAACGAAACTCATATGCATACAGTAAACGGCAGTAAATACAGATCATTAGAGTTTGCCTTTTTGGGAACTGTATGCAGTAGTTGCGTTTCTGTGTATATGATATACATATATATGTGTGTATGTGTGTATGTTTGTTGAGTGTGTATGTGTGTGTGTGTGTGTGTGTGTGTGTGTGTGTTGTGTGTGTTTGTGTGTGTGTGTGTGTGTGTGTGTGTGTGTGTGTGTGTGTGTGGTGTGTGTGTGTGTGTGTGTGTGTGGTGTGTGTGTGTGTGTGTGTGTGTGTGTGTGTGTGTGTGTGTGTGTGTCTGCCTCACTTTCTCTTTATTTAGCTGTCAGCCTACCTATTTATATCTATCTCTTTATCTATCTATATCTATCTATTTGTGCGTTTTTATGTGTGCGCGTGTATGTTTTGCCTTTACGTCTTTTGGTATAATAATTCATTTCATAAATGGATTTTCCACTGTAGGCGCTGTCATGTCTTCCAAACGTGACGTATTTAGTATATCCTGAATGACCACGGACTCCCACTGTTGCCAACTGGACACCAATTCACTCAGGTGTTTACGAGAACGTTTTCAAAATGCGTTCGTGTATCCGCCTCGTGACGTCATCGCGAACCAGTGCTCGACACAGCGAGTAACTGGAGAACAGGATCAGCTGCTCCGCCTCTTCTTGTGTATAGTGTGAGAGGGAGAGGGAGGAGGGAGGAAGGGAGGGATGGGAAGGAGGGAAAGCATGAGAGGGATGGAGGGAGGAAAGGAGAGGAAGGGAGGGATGGAGGGAAGAATAGGGAGGGAGAGGGAGGGTAAGGAAGGAGGGAGGAAGGGAGGGATGGGAAGGAGGGAAAGGATGAGAGGATGGAGGGAGAATAGGGAGGGAAGGGAGGGTAGGAGGGAGGAGGAAAGGGAGGAAGGGAGGGATGGGAAGGAGGGAAAGGATGAGTTGGAGGGAGGGAAGAATAGGGATAGGGAGGAAGGAGGGAAGGAGGGGAGAGAGAGTTGGAGGGAAAGAGAGGGATGGAGGGGGAAAGGAGAGGAAAGGATGGTGAGGGAGAGAGCGAAAGGTTTATATTAACATTACTCTCCTCCTCCTCATTCTTCATTATTGTTTTTCTTATTATTGTTATCACCATCATCATCATCATCATATTGTTATCAGTATTATTGTTATTATTATTATTACAATTCTTTGTAGTTAATAGATAGTAATAACAATAATAATAATAGTAAGGATACTGATTAGCATCGTTGTTGTAATTGTTTTTTTGTTTGTTTGTTTTTTTAATTATCATCATTATTCTTATTAATATCCAATACCTTTTCCTCTCGTTCCAGGGAGCGTGCCAATAGAGTGCCAAGGATGAGGCTCCTGAGTGGTCCGGCGGCACTCCTGACGATGGCGGCGACGGTGGCACTGGTGGAGGCGGTAGCTGGTGAGTGCCACATCCCTAGACACACGCACGCACACACACACACACACACACACACACACACACACACACACACACACACACACACACACACACACACACACACTTCACTCCACCCACACCCCATCCTACTCCCCCCTACCCCTACCTCCCTACTTCCCCTATTTCCTCTACCTCCCCCCTACTTCCCCCCTACCTCCCCTTAATTCCCCCTACCTCCCCTCTACCCCTCCCCCCCCCCCAAGTCCCTCGATGGATGCCAGGTGCTCCGGGTAAACGAGGCAGCGGATAAACAACCTTGTTAACGACGCCGTAAAGTAGTCTTCTCTGGAGGAAGTTCCGGCCCGTCCTCTCTGGGTTAAAGTTTTGCGTGTGGGTATATGGGGAAGGGGGGGCGGGAGGGAGAGGGAGAATTAGGAGAGGGGAGGGAGAGGAGAGGGAGAATGAGGGGGGGATAGGGAGAGGGAGATCGAGGGAGGGGAGAGAGGAATAGGAGAGGAGATAGGAAACGAGAGAGGATGAGAGAGGATAAGAGAGAGGAGAGGAGAGGAGAGAGAGGTGGAAAGAAGAGGGAAAGGGAGAAGAGATGAGAGGAGGAGGAGAGAGAGAGAGAGAGAGGAGAGATAGAGAGAGAGAGATTTGGAGAGAGTAGAGGGGAGATTGAGAGCGTGAGGGATAGGGAGAGTGAGTGATGAGGCGGAAAGGTGGGGACAAGGAGGAGGAAGAGGAGAAGAGAAAGAGTAATAAGAGGAAGAAGGATGGAGAAGGAAAGGGGAAGATTATTATTTATTCCGTCTTTTCGTGTTCTTTTCTAAACTACGCGTTGTGTTATAGTCAAGCACGCCGCGTGGCTAAGGTCGCTGACCTCTGCTTAGAGATTGTTTAGATATATGTATATGTGAATATGTTATGTAGATATGTATATGTTCGACACAGATACATGTATGCACTGCACTATGCGCATAAACAAACACTCACACACTCTACATAATACTCATACTCATACTCATACTCACTCATCACACACACACACACACACACACACACACACACACACACACACACACACACACACACACACCACACACACACACACACACACACACACACACACACACACACACACACACACACCACACACACACACACACACACACACACACACACACACACACACACACACACACACACACACACACACACACACACACACACACACTCCCAAATGCTGTTTAGGAATCGTGAATTTGAAGCGAAAGCCTTGTTTGGGATTCACCCCCTCCCCCCCCTCCCCCTCTTCCTCCTAAGGGTGATAGGGGGAACAGGAGATAGAGAGAAAAAGAGGATAAGGGACGGGGAGAGGAGAAAGAAAAGATAGGATTGAAAGAGGAAAGGGGGGAAGGAAGGGAGGAAACTAGGTTGAGTGTTCAAGGCAAGGAGGGAAGAAGGGAGAAAAAGGGAGAGGGAGAATGAAATAGGGAAGGGGGGGAAATAGAAATAACGAAATAGACGAAAAAAACGGAAAAGAAAATAGAAGAAGAGAGAGCGACAAAAAAGGAAGATAGAAAGAAACGAATGAGAAAAAGATGGAAATGGGAGAAGCAAGGAAGAAGGAGGAGGGGGAGTGGGGGAGAAAAAAAGGGTAAGAGGGGGGGGGCGGTAGGTAAAGGGAGGGGGGGGATGGGGAAGGGAGAGCTTGGAATGTTGCACCGGATTTGTGATATGGCGAGATAAAACTCGGTGTTAAAGTTGGGGATTTAGTTCGGGGTCTCCGGGTCGTGGGGGGGGGGGGAGGGAAGAGGAAAGGAGAGGGGGAGGGAGGTGCAATGGAGGGGAGGGTGGAGGGGGAGGGGAGGTTGAGGAAGGAAGGAGGGAGAGAGGGAGGGAATTAGAATCGCAGGAAGGTTGCGAGAGAGAATGAGGGAAGGAGGGATGGAAAAGGGAAAAGGGAGAGGAAGAGAAAGAGAAAGAGAAAGAAGAGGAAGAAGGAGAAAGAGAGAGAGAGAGATGGAGGAAAGAAGGAAAAAAATCTGTATATTTTATTGAAGAGCAATATATAAAGGAGAGAAGGGGAAAAGAACAGTGGAGGAGAAGCGAGGAAAGAGAAAAGAAAGAGAAGAGGAGAGAGGAAGAGAAAGGGGGAATAAGGAGGATGAAGGGAAGAAAAAAAAGGATAAAAAGAAGGGAAATAAACATGGTACAAAAAGAGACCAGAAGGAGAGAGAGAGAGAGAGAGAGAGAGAGAGAGAGAGAGAGAGAGAGAGAGAGAGAGAGAGAGAGAGAGAGAGAGAGAGAGAGAGAGAGAGAGAGAGAGAGAGACGAGAAAAACGAGAAAAAAAAGAAAAAAACAAACAAACAAGGAATAGAACAAAAATATATAAAAAGAAGAGAGATGGAGATGAAAACAAGAGAAAGAAAAAAATGAAAAAAAAATGTAGATAAAAAAAGAAAAAAAAAAAAATCATCTTGACTTTTCAGTATATGCAAACGACCCAGGATTGACTTGCAGATCTGTCAGTAGAAGATTATGTTATGAATACTGATGCGTGTGCGTAGGACGGGCGTACACGCGCGCACGCACACACAGAGATGACGCTTGTGCTGAAGTGTGTGTGTGACTTTGTAGCCTCTGGGATTCACATAATCGGGGGGGGGGGCTATGATAGGGCGTTTGTTATCGTTAGAATTGTGTTTACTATTGTTGTTAGTTTTGCTGGTGATTGTTATCGTTATTGTTGTTGTTATTATCAGTGCCATTATCCTTATCATTATCATAATCTTAGTCATTTTCGTTATTATCATTATTATTATTATCATCATCACCATCACCATCATCATCACCACTATCATCATCATTATCGGTATTGTCATTATTATTGTTTTTTGTTGTTATTGGTATTTTTATTTTGAAACATTATATTGTTTCAAAATCATCGGTAACTATGCGTCTTCACCATCATCGCCATGTTCAACATCACCTACACCATCATCACCATCACTATCACCATTACCATTACCATAACTATTTCTCTGACTATCATTACCATCATGTCATCATCACCCTCACCCTCACAACCGATTTAACACATAACAGGGACTATTTAAAACGACCGATTTAGCACACTGGTACTTAGAACGACCATTTAACAAACACTATTTAAAACGACTTTAGCACTTTTTAAAACACGACGAAAACGACCAGTTTTAGCACATAACACTGACTGCTTAACTTTAGCACATAACACTGACTGCTTAAAACGACCAGTTTTAGCACAGCTTTTTAGCACATAACACTGACTGCGACCAGTTTGCACCACTGACTGCTTAAAACGACCAGTTTAGCACATAACACTGACTGCTTAAAACGACCAGTTTAGCACATTAACACTGGCTACTTAGAACGACCGATTTAGCACATAACACTGACTGCTTAAAACGACCAGTTTAGCATAGCGACTGGGCTTTAAAACGACCGTTTAGCACATAACACTGACTGCTTTAAAACGACCAGACACTGACTGCTTAAAACGACCAGTTTTAGCATAACACTGACTGCTTAAACGACTGACTGCTTTAAAACGACCAGTTTAGCACATAACACTGACTGCTTAAAACGACCAGTTTAGCACATAACACGGACTGCTTTAAAAACGACCAGTTTAGCACATAACACTGACTGCTTAAAACGACCAGTTTAGCACATAACACTGACTCTTAAACGACCAGTTAGCACATAAACACTGACTGCTTAAAACGACCAGTTTAGCACATAACACTGACTGCTTAAAACGACCAGTTTAGCACATAACACTGACTGCTTAAAACGACCAGTTAAGCACATACACTGACTGCTTAAAACGACCAGTTTAGCACATAACACTGACTGCTTAAAACGACCAGTTTAGCAATAACATGACTGCTTACGACCAGTTTAGCACATAACACTGACTGCTTGCACATGACTCTTAAAACGACCAGTTAGCACATAACACTGACTGCTTAAACGACCAGTTTAGCACATAACACTGACTGCTTAAAACGAGCAGTAGCAACATAACACTGACTGCTTAAAACGACCAGTTAGCACATAACACTGACTGCTTTAAACTTTAACATACACACTGCCTTAAAACGACCAGTTTAGCACATAACACACTGACTGTTTAAAACGACCGTTTAGCACATAACACTGACTGCTTTAAACGACCTTTAGCACATAACACTGACTGCTTAGACAGTTTAGCACATAACACGACTGCTTAAAACGACCAGTTTAGCACTAACACACTGCTTAAAAGACCAGTTAGCACCTACTGCTTAAAACGACCAGTTAGCACATAACACTGACTGCTTAAACGACCAGTTTAGCACATAACACTGACTGCTTAAAAACGACCAGTTTAGCACATAACACTGACTGCTTAAACGACACAGACTTTAGCACATAACATAACATGACTGCTTAAAAACGACCAGTTTAGCACATAACACTGACTGCTTAAAACGACCAGTTTAGCACATAACACTGACTGCACCAGTTTAGCACATAACACTGACTGCTTAAAACGACCAGTTTAGCACATAAAACACTGATGCTTAAAACGACAGTTTAGCACATAACACTGACTGCTTAAAACGACCAGTTTAGCACATAACACTGACTGCTTTAAACGACCAGTTTAGCACAAACACTGACTGCCTTAAAACGACCAGTTTAGCACATACACGACTGCTTAAAACCGACCAGTTTAGCACGTAACACTGACTGCTTAAACGACCAGACATAACACTGACTGCTTTAAAACGACCAGTTTAGCACATAACACTGACTGCTTTAAAACGACCGTTTAGCACATAACACTGACTGCTTAAACGACCAAGTTTTAGCACATAACACTGACCTGCTTTAAAACGACCATTTAGCACATAACACTGACTGCTTAAACGACCAGTTTAGCACATAACACTGACTGCTTAAAACGACCAGTTTAGCACATAACACTGACTGCTTAAAACGACCAGTTTAGCACATAACACTGCTTAGAACAGCACATAACACTGACTGCTTAAAAACGACCAGTTTAGCACTAACACTGACTGCTTTAAACACCAGTTTAGCACATAACACTGACTGCTTAAAACGACCAGTTTAGCACATAACACTGCTGGCTTAAACGACCAGTTTAGCACAAACACTGACTGCCTTTAAACGACCAGTTTAGCACATAACACTGCTACTTAAACGACGTTAGCACATAACACTGACGCTTAAAACGACCAGTTTAGCACATAACACTGACTGCTTAAAACGACCAGTTTAGCACATAACACTGACTGCTTAAAACGACCAGTTTAGCACTACACTGACTGCTTAAAACGACCAGTTTAGCACATAACACTGACTGCTTAAAACGACCAGTTTAGCACATAACACTGACTTAAAACGTTTAGCAATAACACTGACTGCTTAAAACGACCAGTTTAGCACATAACACTGACTTTAAAACGACTTAGCACATTAACACTGACTGCTTTAAAACTTTTAGCACATGACTGCTGAACGACCAGTTTAGCACATAACACTGACTGCTTAAAACGACCAGTTTAGCACATAAACACTGCACTGCTTTAACACATAACATTAGCTACTTAGAACGACCAGTTTGGAGACCTCGATCCGAAAAAAGAAGTGATCTTCAGTGCAATTTTTTCCATAGTTATTCCGTGAAAAATCATTATTAAGCAACTAACCAATCCCGTTTTTGTTTTTGTTGTTTTGTATTTTGTGTGTGTTTGTCTGTTTGGTTGTGTGAATGTGTGTTTGCTTGTATGTTGTGTTTGCTTGTGTAAATGAGTCTGTTGAGTGTGTGTGCGGTGTTGTGTGTGTGTGTGTGCGTGTGTGTGTGTGTGTGTGTGTGTGTGTGTGTGTGTGTGTGTGTGTGTTGTGTGTGTGTGTGTGTGTGTGTGTGTGTGTGTGTGTATGTATTGGCGTGTATATGTGTATTCATTTTTTTCTGAATATATAAGTGTATATACAGTATATATTTATTTTTGCACGTGTGTTAAACATGACTGCATATGTGTACACTGCATGCATAAACTTACGCACTGAACCCACCTGAATGAACAGTAAATCTTGAAAGGAAAATATATGAAGAAAATAAACTTAGCCGCAAAATAAATAGAGGAAGAAAAGAATGTTTGATGCGGCCTTTGATTTCAAGGGACCCGCCGCCATAACTCAGTAGCGGAGGAGGAGGAGGAGGAGGAGGAGGAAGGAGGAGGAGGAGGAGGAGGAGGAGGAAGGGAGGAGAGAAGGAGAGGAGGAGGAAGGAGGAAGGAGGAAGGATAAGGAGAATGAGAGAGAGGGGGGAGAAAGAAAAGGAGAAGAGGAGGAGAAAGAAGAAGGAGGGGAGGAGGAGGGGGAGGGAGGGAGGGAGGGAGGGAGGAGGAGAGGGAGGAAGGAAGGGAGGAGAGGGAGGAGAGGAGGGAGGGAGGAAGGAGGGGATGGAGAAGGAGAAGGAGAGGAGAGAGGAGAGAAGAATAAGGAGAAA
>NW_020869103.1:1375099-1377599 GCF_003789085.1 Penaeus vannamei | reverse complement strand
TCTCACCACTCCCTCCCTCTCCCTCACCTCATCACTCCCTCCCCTCACCACACTCACTCCCTCACCACTCTCCCTCTCACTCTCACTTCCCCTCTCCCTCACCACTCTCCCCCTCTCACTCACCACTCCCTCCCTCTCCTCACTCACCACTCCCTCCCCTCTCCCTCACCACCATCCCCCTCTCCTCACTCTCACTCTCACCACACTCCCCCCTCTCCCTCACTTCTCACTCACCACTCCCCCCCCTCCCTCACCACTCCCTCCTCTTCCCTCACTCTCACTCCCACTCCCCCCTCTCCCTCACCACTCCCCTCCCCTCTCCCTCACTCTCACTCACCACTCCCCCCTCTCCCTCAGAGTTCGGCATAGGGTTCACGGAGTGGCCGGCGCGGCAGGTGATCGCCGTGCCGGGGACTCAGGTGCGGCTCCCGTGCGCCACCAACGTCACGGCGGAGAAGATATCGTGGCAGTACAACCACCACTTCCTCCTCGAGCCCCCTTCCTCGCCCTCGGAGGAGCCCGGCGATGGAGGAGGAGGAGGAGGGGAGGAGGAGGAGGTGGAGGTGGAGGAGGAGGCAGGTGGGAGCGAGAGCCTCCTCCGTTCACCGTGTTGCAGACGAAGGGAGGGAGCCAGCTGGTGATCACGCTTGGGCGCGAGGGACACTTCCGGCACCAGCTGGGGCTCTATCAGGTGAGTTTTTGTTTATTTATTTGGTTTAGGTATTTTTGGTTTAATTATTTTTTTAATTATTTATTTTATTTTGTTCTCGGTCATGTGATTTTTTTCCTGTTTATCATTTTCAACTGACACTAATGGTGATTGTAGGAATAATGATCACGATGAAAATGACATCGATAAAGTTAAATTGATAATATAGTGTTTATAGTAATATTGATGATACAAGAATGAAGGCAGACAGGACGGACAAACAGACATGAATGTGAAAGGAAAAGAGAGAAATGTAGAGAAATGTACAAAAATACTAGACGCTCAGAGAGAGAGAGAGAGAGAGAGAGAGAGAGAGAGAGAGAGAGAGAGGGGAGAGAGAGAGAGAGAGAGAGGAAGCGAGAGAGAGAGAGAGAGAGAGAGAGAGAGAGAGAGAGAGATAACATTAAGAAGTAGAAAATAAAGAGGCAGATATAGAGAAAACGAGATACATAGACAGATACACATTAAGATACTAACAGAGAGTTAAAGGAGAGATAGAGACGCAGACAAGAGCAGAGAAAAGAGACAGAGACCGACACAGCTGCAGAGACGAGACAGAGAAAGAAAAAACAGAAACAGAGACAGAGGAAGAGAAAACAGAAACAGAGACAGAGGAAGAGAAATAGACAGAGACAGTAAAGAGAAAAAACACGACCCTCTCTAAAGCCCCTAACCCCCCCCCTTCCCCCCCTACCCCGCAGTGCGTGGCGTGGTTCGGCGCCATCGCCCTGACCTCTCTGCCGGGGCGTCTGGAGGCGGCGCTGCTGGAGGACTTCCCCGTGGGCGTGTCCCCTCCCCGCGTGGAAGTGGGCGTGAGGGAGGGCGGCGCGGCGAGGGTGGAGTGCGGGAGTCCCCAGTCCGTGCCCGACGCCCAGCTGACTTTCTTCAGGGATGGGCGGGAGGTGGACACCGACGCCGCCCCTGAAGGTATGGTAATGGGCGGTGTTTTATGCCGTTTTTTTTTTTTTTTTTTTTTAAATCTAAGGTGTGATAGATTGTAGGTTGTTGGAGAGGCGATTCATATCATTAGATTCGGAGGAAAGAGAACTTAGCTTTGATGTGTGGGCGTGTGGGCGTGCAGAATGGTAGACGGTCGGGTATCACTTACTCGACCGCGTCACAATGCCGAGTTAAGGATAGATAGAAAATGATTAGAAACTTTTAATTCCAGAAGATTCTCGAATGATTTGCTCTTATTCTCGTACATTCTTGTAATGATTCGAAATCCCCCCCCCCCTTGTCTTAATTTTTATTTCCGTTTAAAGTATTCAAAACCCATTTCCAGTTCTCGTTTCCACGCATTTAGTGTTATTTTCATTTATTTATTTATTTATTATCAAACATTCTTTTTCTTTTCTTTATCAAATTCCTCTACGTCCTTTTCCCGCCCTTCCAGCCTACCGAGTGACGCCCCACGGAGACCTCCTCATCCTGAACGCGGGCGCGTGGGCGGAGGGCGAGTACACCTGCAGCGCCCACAACGCCGTGCTCAACCGGACGGTCACCGCGCCCACCGTCACCGCCGTCGCCCTCCTGCCGAAGGACGGCGAGGACGCCCCCCGCGCGCCGCCCGAGTTCGTGTCCCTCAGGACGCTCTACACGGGACGCACAGGTGGGCGGGGTTGTGGTTTGTCCTCGCTTTTGCGCTATTCTTCTGTTTCTTCTTCTTCTTCTTTTTTCCTTTTCTCCTTTTCTCTTCTTCTTCTTCTTCTTCTTCTTCTTCTTCTTCCTTTTCTCCTTCTTCTTCTTCTTCTTCTCCCTTTTCTCCTTCTTCTTCTTCTTCTTTCTTTT
>NW_020869103.1:1360099-1365099 GCF_003789085.1 Penaeus vannamei | reverse complement strand
TAGCTTATCATTTTATCCTAGTCCATTATATACCATATTCTCATTAGCCTAGAAATTATATCCTTTATGTTAGTTATGGCTTCCCAGCAATAACATATACATAATTACTCATATGAAGTAAATTGACTCTTCCACAGAACCGCCTGAAATAGTAGAAGCTCCTGAGCCCCAGAACGTAGAAGAAGGGAAGGAAGTGGACCTCAGGTGCCGAGCCACAGGTCATCCCGAGCCCAAGATCATGTGGGTGTTCAATGGAGGTCTTGTGAGAAATGATGGAAACCTCTTGATAACTGGTGAGGACTGGAGTTTAAGTTTCCATACTTCATTCTGCATTTGTATGATATTATGTTTTGTATTAAGATAGGTAGTAATGTGTTCAATATGACCACACATCACTCACTAAAAATAAAAAATTTACAGATCAGGGATTGACCATCAGAGCAGTTGAGAAGAAACATGCAGGCATATTCCAGTGTTTTGCTCACAATCCTGAAGGCACTGTTCAGGCTGTGGCCATGATCAGTGTTGTGCCAAAGACGGTGAAAGCAGGCCCACATTCCAGTATATCTAACACTGGTAAGGATATTCCCTGTTTATTGATGTGGTAAATATAAGACATGCAAGTTTATTATATTGTACATGATGAACACTACTTCACTACTTGCATGTGTGTGTGTGTGTGTGTGTGCGTGTGTGTGTGTGTGTGTGTGTGCGTGCGTGCGTGCTTGCTTGCGTGCGTGGCTGCGTGCGTGCGTGCGTGCATGTTTGTGTGCGTGCATGCGTGCGTGCGTGTGTGAGTGCACATGTGCTTGTGGGCATGCGAGTGCGTGTGAGTGTGTATCCATGTGTGCCAGTGTCTATCATTATGTTTGTGGTTGTAGGTACTATTCATAAGGGTAATAAAGAAAACCTTAAAATGAATGAGATTTTTTGTGACATATTTGCAGATTACACACCTGGTGAGCCTTCCAGAGATCGATACAATGGCAGCAGACGGAGAGTTACTGGCAATGGCAACAGCAGTAGTGGGGGAAAGGGTAGCAGAGGAAGAGACAGAAATGGAAAGCGGAGAGGCCAAGGGAGAAATGAGAGTGATGGCCTGGTTGGAGGAAATGGGAAGAATGGAGAGACAACATTAGAGCCAGCAGCAACGAGTGATGGCATGTGGAGGAAGAAGGGAAAGAAAGGTTAGTCAGGGTTTTGAGATTTTTTGGCTGTTATGAGACACATTACAAAAAAGAGATACTGTATCAAAACCTTCATGGCATCATATTCATTATCAGTTTTTATGATAATAGATAGGAGACATTTTATTAAGGCCATTTTAATAACGCAAATGATATCATATTACTACGTGTCAATTTGCATACCAAGATTTATTGTATATAACTGAAATAGAAGGGAATGTTCATTGATATTGGGGCTTTGGAAGTAGAAGACGACTATTTTTACAGATTATTGGAGTTGAATTAACATCCATATTATGTGTTTACCAGGTCTGATGGTTCCTCCTTCTAAACCCAACATGACAAAGGTTTCAGATGAATCAGTCATGGTCACTTGGGATGTTCACAACACAACAGGCATACCCATTTTGTTTTATAAGGTAATATCTAAAAAATGGGTAAAGTTTTCCTTTCAGTATCATATCAGCTTGTCATTTGAATGATATAAAGCTGTAACTGTAATTATTAAGTACGTGAGTAAAGAGATGGTTTCAAACTATGTTTGAAGATGTTCATTTTCTAACAGAAGAACCAATCTTTCAAATGCAGGTTCAATATAAGGAAGTTGGAAATAGAGGAAACAGAGGCAGCAGATGGATGACAGTAGACGAGGACATTCTGCCACATGTTAATAGCTATGAAGTAACAGGGCTTCATACAGGTCGGGTTTACAAGTAAGCGCAATGAGCTATTCTTCGATTCCTTTCTGATTCTGGTATTTCCTTGGTACTGGAAGATGTGCGAATCGTGAATGAAAGATTTTTAAAAATAATGCATATTAATATACATATTTAGATTAAGGAACATGAATAAAAAATGTCTAAGAGCAAATACTACTGCAAAAATGTTTCTTCAGGTTCCGCATAGCTGCTGTTTACGCCAACAATGACAATAAACTGGGGAAGAACTCTAAGAAGTTTTCGTTAAAGGAAGACCTGACAATGCAGAGACCTGTTTACCCTCCAAAGATAGTCCGCCTCTTGCCTCTGAGTCCTACGATGGTTCGACTGGAGTGGGAGTATGAACCATCACCAGGAGTCCCTGTGGATGGATTCTTCATCAATTACAGGGAAGCAACAACAGCCGGAGAGTATACAAAGGTGTTCTACTGATTCTTTTTTTCTTTTCTTTAATGCCTTTGTTGATATATTGATAATGTATCATTACAGTGACAGCTACAGTTTGTCTGACTATTCTGATATCATTCAGACCCATTCAAACTACAGGATCTCTTTATTAATCTGTCCTATCTGTTGCCAGGTGACAGTCTTAAATCCAAGGAGAACTTATGAGATTTCTCACCTCAAGCCTAATGTGTCATATGATTTCAAGATACAATGTTTCAACATTGCTGGAACATCAGACTTTTCCCCTATATATAAAAAATCTGTTGCAGGTAAGGTGGTTGTGGTGTATTGTATGTAATAGTCATTATTGATTTTGAAAAAAAGAGAAAGTATAATTCAGTTAGTTAAAGGGAAATTACCTCATGTACCTAGGTTTCTATGTATAAATTCCTGGAAAGTATATCAAAACAGACTTGCATAACTATATTATTGTGGTATTAATTTGTTCATGTTGCTATTCAGAATAAGTACATATACACGTATAATACAAGCTGCCTCTCCCTCTTTATTTCATAGCTTCATAAAGATATGATCATGTTCTTATTACAGGCTCCAAAACAAGTACAATGCGTCCTGCTGTTACTGTTAATGATGTAGTGCCAGTGATGAAGAATGACGACATGAGCCTCTCCAACATCCATCTGTACATTATCCTGGGTGCTGTTCTGGCCCTCCTGCTTCTGATTGTGATTGTCTCTTCATCAATTTATGCTTGTAGGAATAGGAATTCTCAAGGTGGGGCTTGAAGGATTATGTTAATTTGCATGTATATAATAATGGATATACAGTGATATGGTAGAGTTGGTAATTACTGACTTACAGAATTGGTTAGGTGAATCATTTGAGTGCTATTTGTGGAAGTATTTAATTATTTTAACTATGGTTTTCTTATTCTAAACACTCATTAAAGGAAAAACAAGAATGTAAGGTAATGCCAATTTTTCTTCAACTGATACAGTGACCTATCTATTATAAAATTTTGATGCTTTTCAAGAGTACTACATACATTTTTTCCCGTTATTTAATTTTGATTAGTTTTAGTAATGAATTTTATTTATTAAAAGTATACAATGTGCAGTAGAATTTACAGTTATTTGGTCTGTTAGTAGTGTATGACTAATGTATTTGGAGTTATTCTTTCTTTATCTTGAAGCCTTGATTTAATGACTGTATTTTTTTTATTTTACACCAGCAGATGACAGCCGCACATCAAAATATGAGGACACATCTCTCCACATACACAGGGAAACAACTACTTATTCCTTACCTCAGAGTAACCGCAACAATGGCCAGGGTCCCAATGGTTATTTATCACATCAAGGGTCTCCTCTGCGGCAGCAAAACATGGATGAAAAGGTAATGTATTGCTGAAGTTGACTGATAATTTTGAATTCCTGTAGTTACATGAGGAATTGAATCTTTTCATTGATATTCATATAATTCTGTATGCATATTTTTTTTCCTTTATCAGAGTCAAATAGGCATTGATATTTATCTATAAGGAATTGTATTTGAATACTCTCATTAATTAGACAATTTTCCATTACATTTTCAGGTCCCTGTTGAGAGTTCCCTTGTTGAAAATAACAACCACAACATTCAGATGCTGAGAAACTGGCAGTCAACACCAGGCACCCAGATTCGCTCTTATTCCACCAGTGGCGAGGGTGATGCCAGTGCTATCGAGATGAGAAATTCCTCATTACCCAGAAACACGAGTGAGGGACCGGTTGTGGCCAGTGGTGTAGACACAACTCTGAGATGATTTCCCTAAGGTCCTCAAAATCCTATACACTCTCTAATTATTTTTTTGTGTGTTTGTATATACTGTATAGAATATGCATGGCTGAAGTGATAAAGGGGTGGCCATGAAAATGACATGGATTTTTTCTTTTTTAAAACTTGGTTGAATGTGTTATATATGTTGAATGTATGAGTTTATGTATGCCGTAGTGTGTCTGATTATGCTTGTTCATTTGTGTAGATGACAGTAATAAGAAGTCAGTTTGATATCAGCCTTGGTGGCAATAATTGTGATACTATTTTTAAGTTTAGGATTAGCATTCTTTGACTCATTATGTTAGTAACTGCTTATCTGTAACTTTGGATCTGTCTGTCTGCATATGCCAGTCTTTAATCATTTATTTATCTACTTCAGAATCAAAGAATGACAAATTAATGCTACAAATATTGCTAGTGGTTGTACAATGATTATTTGCATTTCAAACCTTTTTTTTTCTTTTTTTTTTACAAAGTGTACATATGATTTTTTTACTTAGAAATATAAATTTGATTTCTTAATTTATTTACTGTATGAGTGAGAGAAAACTACGAGAAGGCAATAGAGGTTTAACTGAGGAAAGAGACACAACTGCTGTTGACATGCCAACAATGTGAACTAGTTGACAGTGGAATGTGTCTCTTTTTCTTCATGCTAAATGTGCTAAAGGAAATTGTCATGGTGGAAGAGTGAAGTAATTTTTTGGTATATATCACATGCCTGTTTGTAATAAAATATTGCTACTACATGTTTTTACTTTTAATGTCCTTTAATCCTTAAAGTTATACATTTTATTATAGGGCTAATTAAATCAAATTTAGAACAACCAAATGGACTGTCAATTATATGATAATGGTATGGATGTTT
>NW_020869103.1:1335099-1350099 GCF_003789085.1 Penaeus vannamei | reverse complement strand
ATAGTACTATTAGTCGTAGTAGCAATAGTAAGAAGAGAAGTAGTCGTAATGGTCTTCCGAGTATTGATACTTGTAGTAGGAGTGGTAATAGTAGTAGTAGTAGAAGTAAAATAGTAGTATAGTAGTCGTAGGAGCAGCAGAAGTAGTAGTTGTTGTAGTATTAGTAGTGTAGCAGTAGTAGCAGTAGCAGTAATAAAAATAGTATCAGCAAAAGTAGTAATAGCAGTAGTAGAATTATTATTATTTTACTAAAGGCACTTATTGCCGAAAGCGAAGAGCCCAAAGAAGCGAAAACGTGCAAACCAGAAGACGCGAAGACCGAGAGCGCCCACGCATCGCAAAAAAAAAAAAAAAAAAAAAAAAAAAAAAAAAAAACGAAGAAAAAGAAAGAAAGAAGAAAGAAGAGAAGAAGAAAGAAGAAAAAAAAAAAAAAAAAAGGGTTCCTGCCGATATCGATTGCTCTGACGCTAATGGATGTGCGTATATTAGCATGTGCGGAGGGTGGAGTGCAAGATGGCACCGGATGCAAGGTACCCCAGGCGACCCCTGCTCCCGGGCGTGCGGTGACGCCCACACGGTAGACTCGCCGCCGCCCGCCGCCCGCCGCCCATGACCCACACCGCGCGCATGGCGTCAGGAATATTTTTAGAGGCAGACGTGGAGGAAGCTGAGAAAGGGAGAGGAAGGAAGAAAGATGTGTTGATTAGGGGAAGAGAGAGGGAGAGAAGAGAGAGAGAGAGAGAGAGAGAGAGAGAGAGAGAGAGAGAGAGAGAGAGAGAGAGAGAGAGAGAGAGAGAGAAGAGAGAGAGAGAGAGAGAGAGAGAGAGAGAGAGAAGAGAAAGAGAGAGAGAAGATAGAGAGAGAGGAGAAGAGAGAGAAGAGAGAGAGAGAGAGAGAGAGAGAGAGAGAGAGAGAGAGAGAGAGAGAGAGAGAGAGAGAGAGAGAGAGAGAGAGAGAAGAGAGAGAGAGAGAGAGAGAGAGAGAGAGAGAGAGAGAGAGAGAGAGAGAGAGAGAGAGAGAGAGAGAGAGAGAGAGAGAGAGAGAGAGAGAGAGAGAGAGAGAGAGAGAGAGAGAGAGAGAGAGAGAGAGAGAGAGAGAGAGAGAGAGAAGAGAAGAGAGAGAGAGAGATAGATAGAGAGAAGAGAGAGAGATAGAGAGAGAAGAGAGAGAAGAGAAAGAGAGAAAGAGAAAGATAGAGCGAGAGAGAGAGAGAGAGAGTAAGAAAGAAAGAAAGAGAGGGAGAGGGGGGAAGGGAATGTATAATAGAGACAGAGGGAGTGAGAAGAGAGAGAGAGACCGACGAGAACAGACAGACAACGGAAATAAACATCAAGAACGAGAAACAGAACACCAAAGACGCCCACGAGAAATAAACCCGAGTCCATAAGGCCGCAAGTCCCCCGATTCCTGCATTTTACCGAAATGAGAGGAACACGATTGCATCACGGCGGCGGAGGGCGACCACACGCCTCGGGCCGCTGATTCGCACGGACAACAGCTGCGGGGGGCGGGATGGGCGTGTGTGTGTGTGTGTGTTTGGTGTTTGTGTTTGTTAGCTATTTGTGTGTGTGTGTTTGTGTTTGTTTTTGTGTGTATTTGTGTTTTTGTTTTTGTTTGGTGTTTGTGTTTGTTTTTTGTTTGATGTTTGTATTTATCTTTCTGTTTTTGTTTGGTGTTTGTGTTTGTGTTTTTTTTGTTTGGTGTTTGTTTGTGTTTATGTTTTTGTTTGGTTTGTGTGTGTTTGTGTTTTTGTTTGGTGTTTATGTTTTGGTTTGTGTTTATGTGTTTGGTGTTTGTGTGTGAATGTGTGTGTGTGCGTTTGTGTGTGTGAGATAATTCTTAAACGATATATTCGCTGTATGCTTCGTTGAATGTTTTTCGTGTTTGATTATACCGATCGTTTTTTGAGGGAGTAAAATTTTCTTTGCGTTCATAAGTAAATCAAGAGATTATTTATCTCCAAAAAGAAAAAAAAAAAAATGCTACGACAGAATCTTTAACTATCGACTCCAAACAAAACAAAACAAAGACAACAAAACAAAAAAAGCAAATTCCATTTCTCTCTGGGCCTTTGTTGCACCAGGGATGTGATGTATAAATATGGCGGCTGCGAGGAGGACGAAATCAACTAAAATTCGCACAGAGGGAATTTCATGTTTCTTTTCTTCTCTCTCTCTTTCTCTCTCTCTCCTTTTTTTTCAAGATTATAGGTTATCTAAAATATTTGTTGGTAGGATATATCACCTCAAGATTATTTTTATTTTTCGTTTTATTTACGTATATATATATATATATATATATATAATATATATATATATATATATATATATATATATATATATATATATTTTTTTTTTTTTTATTTTTTTTTTTTTTTTTTTTTTTTTTTTTTTTATGCGATATATTCGATGTCAGATTGGCTTTGCTAACTTAAGGGTTTGAATCTTTTCGCTGAGAATTTAACTCTTTTACTTACGAAAAGAGAGTTTTTTTCTGCCATGCTTCCTCTTTGCTGATATTTGTATTGTTTAATCAGATAGGTTTATATATCGTTTATCGTGGTCCGTGGAAATTTCATGGAACAAATAAGTGAAAATAAGAAATAGGTTTTTCTCCCTTCCTCCTACATTCTTTTACCATCCTCCTTCTACCTTCAACCTCCTCTCTAACTTTTTCTTTCCTTCTCTCTCTCTCTACCTTCCCCTCTGCCGCTCTGCTCCCCCCCCCCACGCCCCATTCCCCTGTGTCACACCCAATTCTTCCTTGAAATCATTTTTTCCTTTAAACTCTACATCATCACCCTCCCTCCTTCCTCCTTAATCCTCCTCCCCACCTCCTTCGCACCCTTATCCTCTTCCCTCCCTCCCCCTCCTTCTTTTCTCCTTAAGACGCTTCCCTTTCTCCTTACCTATCTCCTTCTCTTCCCTTTTTCCCCATCCCGCATTTCTCTATTAGCCCCCCTTCCCTTGCATTTCTCTCCCTTTCCTCTTTAAGCACCTTCCCCTCCCATTTCTCCCTCTTCCCCCGTTTTAAGTCCCCTTTCTTCCCACTCCTTTCCCACTTCCCTCTTTTACTCTTAATTTCCTCCTTCGGGTTGTCGGGTAAATGATAAACGTGTATGAAATGACGGTCTATCTAATTCAGTACAGTGTACTTGCCTCGAGGAAGAGGAATGATAATAATAGACCGATAATAATGACAATGAGAAGGATAATAACGATAATGATAATGATAATAATGATAATGATAAAAAATGATAATAATGATAATGATAAAAAATGATAATAATGATAATGATAAAAAATGATAATAATGAAAATAATTGCGATAATGATAAACAATAATAATAATGATAATAGTAAAAATACTAACAGTATCAATAATGATAATCAGAATAAGATTCTAATAGATTTGTAATATGTTGTTTTTATGCGCGCAAATGTGTCATACTTTGATATCTATGTAGGCAATTATCTCCCCATTTTACATCAAAATGGACCTACTTCAACTCCACAGTCCCATAATATCTATCTATCTATATATATGTGCGTGTGTCTGTATATATATATATACTCATACTGCACACGTGTCTCAGAAGTCGCAAAAGCTATATAGCTGTACTATGCTCTACCATAACAATTAGGTAATACACAAAAGCAAAAGAAATTTTACCCTTTATTTTAGCTTCTCCATTTGGTAAATTTTATACAAAGACTGTCGTGACTCGTAACTATGACTAAATGTTTTATGAGTTAGATATTTAAAGCTTTTTAATTTCTTCTGATTTATATACAAGAAACGGAATTTCTATTTACATATGTACAGAGTTTTTACATTTATACTCTTTATCAACCAACACTCACTCCTGGTATCACTAGATATGGGTTTAATAGATTCATTTTAATGTACAAAATAATCTATAAACAATTCGAGTAAACTATACCATATATACACATACATATACATATGACCTTCTGTGTAAAGGCCATACTCTAAGCGGGCAAGTTCAGGCGTCGCATCAAATCATTTCAACTCTGGAAATCATCCTCTGACCATTACTCGTGCAAGTAATGGATTTTCCAGATTTCTGACTGACCTTTAACCCTTCACCTTCAAGAAATCGGGTCACTTTAAGTTTCATCACAGCTTCAACCTTTGGCATCACACGGTAGCGACGTGAAGCATCGGTGGCTTCACAACCGTTAAGGAGTTCTGGAAACTGTAAGTCATTCACTAACACACACACACTCCGGTGCACACGCGCGCCTAACTACGCGCCCGTGTGCTCGTAAATGTGTGTGTGCTCAACTTCAGATGTAGAAGCAGTGCTCGCAGTTGTGCTTGCACGTGTGGTGGGCGTCGTCGTTGGCCAGAACGGTGATGTTGTGGCTCTGGTTGAAGCATGTCGGGGACGACACGTCGCTCAGCACTGACTCGTTGGAGCGGCTCGTGGGCGTCTCGCAGCGCTGCAGGGGCGTGTGCTGCAGCAGCTCGTACAGCCGCCTGTTGCACGGAGTCCGCTCGGGCGTCTCGCTGTGTGATGCGGTGAGCTGCGGTGGCTTCTCGGGCGTGATGCTGGTCGGCTCCTCCTCGGCCTCCTTCTCGGAGGCGTAGAGCTGCGGCTCGCTGTTGTACCTGTGCATCGGGGGCTTCTGCGGCTCCCGCGACACCGACGACGACCGGTGGAACCTCCGCGTCACGACCGTCTGGGTGCTTGTGTCCGACACGCTCTTCGCGTCCGTGTTGGTGGCTGAGTCGGTGGTGGCGAGCGGCGGCGGAGAGCCTTCGCGGCCGTCACTCTGGGCGCGGGCGTCGGGGCGGGCTTGGGGGCGGGCATGGGCGTAGCGGAGGGCGGAGGGGCCGAGGCGGGCTGTTGGGGAAGGTGGTGGCTGGTGGAGCGGGCTGCGCAGGCTGGAAGGGGCGGGACACTCCGGGCTGGCTAGGGTGGACAGATTGCTTCGGCGGGGCGTGGACGGTGACGGCGTGGGTGGTGGCGGATGAGAAGGCGTGGGCTGCAGGGGGTGAGGGGCGTGGTGGGACACGGCCAGGGGCGGCTTCCTCGACATGACCTCCGTGGATAAGGCGGTGCACGAAGCAGAAGGGAAGGGAGCGCCGTTAGTGGCGGGGAAGAGGAGGAGAGGAGGAAGAGGAGGAGGACGAGGAAGGAGAGACGATGCGGTTGGACGTCGAGGAAGCCATCCTGCTGAGGGTGGTCATCTTCGGAGTGACATCCGTGCAGTCTATGACAGCGTCCTCGATCATGAAGGGCGCGTCCGGCGTCTCCTTCGCGACCTGAGACGGCGGCTGGGGTGGCCTGACGTCGGCCGGCGCGGCGACTGCAGGAGGGGGCGCGCTGGCGCAAGCCGCGGGCCTCTCGCTGGCGGGGGCCTCGGAGGGGGGAGGGGGCCTCTTGGGGTCGCTGGTCCTCAGAGAGAGCTGGAACAAGGAGAGCACTTGATAAGCCTTTCACAAATAGATAAATAACTAGAGAGACAAAAGACAGATATGTCCGAATACACTAACGTCAATACACGTGAATCACTGATCCGGTAATTTCAACACCCTCAGAAAATGAGCTTACGCCAAGCTCGCAACATTAATGACAAACGTAAACACCGCTGCTGTATGGCTCCTTACCCGTCTGAGGGAGAGCGCTTGGGCCATGTTCCTCCGAAGGACAAAGACGTACTCCGCCTGGCGGTCCCGCGGCCACAGGCTCTTGGCTTCCAGGGGGCGCTCGTCGGGCAGCAAGATCCTGTCGCTGTACTCGGGGCTGCGACGCACCTGCAAGGTCGGTTATTTGTTAGGTTTTCCATCGCATTCATTCATAATTTCGAGGTAGAGCCTAAAACAAGCACGTGGAATAGCCCAGGCAAAAAACAAACAAAAAAAAACAAAAAAAAACAACCAAAAAAACAAACAAACAAACAGTACAGACAACTAACAAAATTAGTCACGCAATTTTTTAAACAAGCAGTTAAAAGGGAAATAACTACCTCATGCAGAGCGTAGAAGTATTTGTTCTCCCGCCTGTTGTAGCAGTTGAGGAGGAGCTGCACCACCTCCTCGGACGTGGTTCGGTCCGACACCAGGAGGGACTTGTACTGGGACTGGAAGGGGGAGGAGGGGTTAGTCATAAGGTCTTTGTTTCAGTAAGTTAAACAGCGAAATTCACTCGCAAGTAGTTTACTATCTTTTAGAAAATTATTGTAAAGTAATACCATTGCAAATCAGTTACTATATAATAGTTACACTTATGATGATGATAATAATAGTTATGATATTAGCAAAACGATAATGATAGTATCACAATAATAATCAGAATATTATTATTATTATTATTATTATCATCATCATTAAAAATAACAAAATTAACCACATTCACAATAATAAAAAAATATTATTATTATTATTGTTATTATTATTATAACCATTAAAAATAACATTCAGCAGGCAAACTCACCCCCGGCATGAGGACCGTGTCATGCACCTTGATGACTCCCCCTCGACGCATCTGGAGGGCGAACCTCGAATCTCCCGGCGGCCTACAGAGGGCGAGCTGTGCTGGGCGGGCGTTCTCCTCCAGCACCAGCAGGGACCTCACAGGAGCACCGGACCACCTGCAGGAGAAGGGACATGCGTGAGGACGTGCAAAAAAAAAAAAAAAAAAAAAAAAAAAAAAAAAAAAAAAAAAAAAAAAAATCCCCCTTGTTTACGATAAATGCGGGGATGCCATTTGCCAAAATTATAAAAAAAACTGAAAGTTTGTCAGTGTTCAGAGTCATGTTGAACAATGGAATGAACAACAGGTAATTTCTCCTCATAAGGGAACAAATATAGGTGCATTTTAGGGATGAGGAGAGCAGAGAGAAGGAGAGAGAGAGACTGACTCTGACAAGGTTATTGACGCTATATTTAACATCTTAAACGGATGAGGAAACTCAAAGTGACGTCACTCCCTTCTTATTAAGAACCTGCGCGGGCTTGGATATCACTTGCGAACTTGAGATATATCTATCTATCTATCTATATCTACCTATATCTATCTATCTACTCATCTATCTATCTATACATGAATATATGTATATCTATCTATCTATACATGTATATCCATCTATCTATCTATCTATCTATCTATATATATACATATATATAAATCCATGAAGAGATAGATGGATAGACAGAGAGAGAGATGGACAGAGAGAGAGAGAGAGAGAGAGAGAGAGAGAGAGAGAGAGGAGAGAGAGAGAGAGAGAGAGAGAGAGAGAGAGAGAGAGAGAGAGAGAGAGAGAGAGAGAGAGAGAGAGACAGACAGACAGACAAACAGGTATTACTCCCCGAGCGTGTACAAATCGAAGCGGATTTTTCGAAAGGTCAGCCACAGGAAACGAGAAATCTGACGTCAGGGCAGAACCACGAGGACCCGCGTCTATGCCGGGACACGAGACCCGAAACTCACCTCCTGACGGTGACTTCCATGGTGAGATAGAAGAGGTTCGGGTCGCGGTGCCGCATGCGGTACTTGGAGAGCAGGAGACTCACGACTTCTCGGCAGGTGGCCCTCGAACTCACCGAGATCGTCTTGTACTCGATGTCGGAGCGGAGGCACTTGGCGAACACCTTGATGGTCGTCTGGAGGAGGGAGAGAAAAAAGGGACTGGTTAACGGGCGCTGGGATTTCAGGGACGGGGCATTTGATACCCGGTCGTCTCGGTATGCCATCGAGAGCGGTCACCCGGGTATTAGAAAGTCATACCCGTTTCCTTATGAGCCTTTCCAAGCGCGGTGTGGCAAGGGGCGTCCAGCGAGGGTGACATAATACGTATAAAAAGTGCCTGCTCTAATTACATTATAAAAAAACAGGGTGAATCACACGGCAGTTCTGCTCATTAACCGTAGGCTAATTAGATGATTAATTAACTGCCCGTTAGAACATCCGCCTGCATCCAACAAACAACTTGACGGATCCATGGCGTCCCGAGGAGAGGAAAAACTCACTTAACACCCAACTACGAAGGAGGAGAGGGGAAGGAGGGAAGGAGGGGGAAGGAGGGGGAAGTCCTCAGGTGTAAAGTGTAGGAAGTGTGAAGGATTCGAGGTGTGAAGAGCAGGGCGACGGCTGCCGGAGGGGGGGGGTGTAAAGAGGAGGGGGGGGGGCAAGAAGGCAGGGAAGATGGAGGAGGAAGGGGAGGGATAGAACGAGGAGGAGGATAAGGAATAAAGGAGAAGAGGAGGAGGAGAGAAGGAACAGTAAGGAAGAAGGATGAGAAAAATGAGGAAGGAAAGAGGGAAGTAAGGAAGGGGGATAGAGGGGAGGAGGCAAAGAATACAGAACGTGGAAGGAGGAAAAGGAGGGAATGGAGAGGGAAAGAGTAGAAGAGTAGCTGATGGGGGGAAGAGCAGAGAAAATGAAGAAGAGGAGGAAGAGAAGGAAAAGAGAAAGAATTGGGAAAGAATAAAGAAAACAACTATGATGTCACGAGGGAAAGAACAGAGAACACGAAGAAGAGAAGGAAGAGAAGGAAAAGAAAAGAGAAAACGAAGAGAAAGAACAAAGAAGAAAACAACCACGATGATGAGGGAAAGAGGAAGGGAGGAAGAGAAGATGAGGGAGGAGGGTGTGAGTGTGAGTGTGTGTGTGTGTGGGGGGGGGGGACAGACAACCCCAAAAGTATTTCCGGCGAACATTATGGTCCCGTCCGCAATACGCTCACCTGTGCGACCTTCACGTTGGTTCGTCATGTAATTGGACTCGCCGTTAATTGCAGGTGAGAATCCCTGGCAACTATTTTTGGGGGTTTTTGTAACAGGAGCGAAATGAAGCTGTTGGGAGGGAGGGGAGGGGGGCGGGGGGGGAGGGACGTGGTGGTTTTGTGCTCTTTGAGAGACTTTCCGTGAGGTGAAGTTAGCGACTGGAAGAGAAAATTAAGGGGAGAAAGAGAGACATAGTAAGATAGACAGCATATTATATATATATATATATATATATATATATATATATTATATATATATATATATTATATATATGTATATATATATATTATACATACAGAAGAGAAGGAGAGAGAGAGAGAGAGAGAGAGAGAGAGAGAGAGAGAGGAGAGAGAGAGAGAGAGAGAGAGAGAGAGAGAGAGAGAGAGAGAGAGAGAGAAGAGAAGAGAGAGAAGAAGAGAGATTTTGATTTGATTTGATAATATTTATTTACAGAACAGTGTACATGCCCTGTAAAAAGCCAGGGTAAGATGCTACCGCATCTATCCAACTGGCTATGCTTATATTATGTAAAGGGCTATTAGTCAAACATTAGTTCTACATGCCTGAAGGGCTGTGTCATTATGCATACATTATTTCACATATCATCTAGTTGGTAAAAAAACCTTTTATATCCTAATCTATAAGAAGACAAGACCAGTGTCTATGATAAAATTAATATAATCAATAAGTGCTGGTCCTGGGACAGTGCTATTTGATCGATAGGATGCAGTTTTTGAGCAACAAAGTAAGTAATGTGTAAGATTATGCGACTTGGGCGCCTTGCACATTTTGCATTGGTGATACGTAACTGGCTTTGCCTCCAAGACTGCATCTGTACATAATGTATAGTGTATTGATACCCTATGCGTAGCCTGGTTAGCGTGACCTGCTGTCTCCGAGACAGTCCATCGTAGTATTTATATGGTTTGTCAGCATCACATGACCTGACAATACTATCATAATGCCAGATGGTACCATGTCCACTTTTCTTCAATTTTTCAGTGGTCCATACCTGGCCCTCATAATCTCGAAGACAGCTGATAACACGTTTTTTCATTTGACTGATAGATAGCGGTATTACATAATATGGTTCTTCATGGGAAAGTGCTTGCTTTGCTAACTTATCTACGTTGTCACAGGTTGATATCCCTATATGAGAAGGTATCCAGTATAGTGATACTTGTATACCCTGCTCGGATAGGCTAGCGATTTGGTGAATGATATTGATAGTTACCATGTTTTCTGGATTAAATGTTGTAAGTCTATACAGTGCACCCTGGCTGTCAGAGAAGACAGCTAGGTGTCGCTGCTGTTCAGTGCCTTTTTTTGATGGCATGGTATATTGCTACTGACTCGGCATCAGTTGTGCTTGTCCAGTTGGAAATTCGCACACTTTCTTGAAGACCAATGTCGGGAATTAGTACACCAATCCCTGCTGCTCCATGAGGATCAGTAGAAGCATCACAGTAGATTGCAAGTGGGGGGGTACCCTGAGGGGGATGGAAAATTTCATCTATATATTTCAAGTAATGGCTTTTTCTCTGTTATTGAAGTCATGGATTTTGGCCCTGTTAATTTATCAATATGTACGTTTAACATGTGATCTATGCCATGGTGGAAGTAAGCGTTGCTTCTGGGATGTTGATAAAATCATTTGTTCCACACACTGAAGCTGAGAATGGTCTGAGCAGTCTTGGCCTTCCATTCCAAGTTGACTTTATGAGATTGGAGTATCGAGGCCGTCGGACATGCCTAACTCTACAATTAATCTCATTAGACAATGCAAGGGAAATATGAGGTTTGGACTGAATCTGCAGAAGTCTGATGCCGAGTATGGTGTTGACTTTGGGTAATACGGCTGTGAATTGACGGGAGATCAAGCTCTTTCCTCATGACAAGAACTTTAGCAGTTATTGGGCAACCCAAAATGACTCTCATGGCCTTGTTCTGTAAGATTTCAAGGGTTTGAGAACATTTTGTGGCAACATACTAAGAACCGGGCTCGCATAGTCTATCATGGACCTAAACAAGGGAAATGTACATCAATCTTAGGACTCTTAGGGAAGCACCAACGTATCTGTTACTTATGTATTGTAAAGGTCTTAAGCGCTCCAGGCAGCATTCTCTGATGTTTTTGAACGATTTCCCGAGTGAAGCGGGAATTGCGGGACATGAGGTGGGGAGCACTCACCATAACACCAGATACTTATAGGTGTCAGTTTTTGCAATAACTTGCCCACCTAATCTTGGAATATATGACAGTTTGTTTGATCTGGAAATATACTTAGTCTTGACAGGGTTGATTACGAGTCCAAGGGAAGTGCACTTTTTACTGAATCCCTGAAGAACATACTCCCCCCTATCAAATACCTGAATGAGAACGTCATCAGCATAGGATGTGATGCTGCATAGGTCTCCTAACTCACTATTTAGCTTGCAAAGAGAGTGCATAAGAATGTTAAATAGTGAAGGGGACAAAACTCCTCCTTGTGGAGTTCCTAACTCGAGTTCACCATAATTACTGTAGTGTGCTTGGTAAATACTCTTGCTCTTCTCAAAGACAGATAATCCTTTATCCATAGCAGAAGCTTGCCCTTAACTCCTAGGAGAGTTAATTCATGGAGGATTGCAGTAGGGGAAGCTCTGTCAAATGCACCCTTGAAATCTATGAAGTAAGAAGCCTGTGCATTACTTCCACTGAGGTACTGTGCCAGGCACATTTGTGTTCCTTTTCCCTTTTGGAAACCAAAGACTGATGGGTGAATTTGATCTTTGATCTGGTGGAGCAGGCCCCACTCAGCATAAACCTCGAAAAGCATTATGGCCGGACGAGCCAGCACCTCCACCAGACCCCTTTAATAGTGTCACCATAAACCACCGCAAAAAACAAGTCATTCGCCCCCAAGGTCAGCTGGACATGATGAGCCAAGGTCACGGAGGAGACACACCGAGCCGGAAGGTCAGCACGCAGTCAGCATTAAAACAGGATTAGCATTTTTCTCCCCGCGTTTGCCCGACTCGCAAAGATGCTTTCCATTGTAGACTCTTTTCTAGGTAAGAATAAGGATAAAAACTGTGTGCGCTGAGCTAGTGGTAGGAAGGAGGGAGGGAGGGGGGAGGGGAGGGGAGGGAGGGAGGGGAAGGAGGGGGGAGGAAGAAGGAGGGAGGAGGAAGGAGGGAAGGATGGGTAAGGAGAGGGAGGGAGGAGGTAGGGAAGGAGAGATGGAGGGAGGGAAGGAGGGAGCAGGAAAGGGAGGGAGGGAAACCTCAAAGCAAAGAAAGGAGAAGAGAAGAGCGTGTGTGTGGGAGAGGGAGAGGGAGAGGGAAGCATAGAAACAGAGACACCAAAAAGGGAAAAAAAAGAAAAAGAAAAAAAAAGTTCTACTTGAAACTCGCACAGGACAGACAACATTAACCCTAAAGCTTTTATAAGAATACAAAACCCTTCTAAGGGAGGCCTAGACAGCAGCTGGAAGGCGGGGAAGACCGAGAATGAAATAAAAACAAAAAGCCAGGTAAAGGAGAAACGGGGAAGGGGGACCCAGGTAGCGTCCTACAAGGTACAAGGCAAAACTAAATTGGCACAGACTCTGCAAAGATTTTTAAGGTGTGGGCATTACTCGGCAGACAGGGAGGCGTAGGGGGGAGGTGGGAGGGGGTCAAGGAGGGGAAGAGGGGGTGGGGTGGGGCGTGGGAAGGGGTGGGTAGTTTATGTGTCCAGTGGAGGAAGTTATATTCGGGGGTTGGGGAGGGGGGGGGCGAGGAAGACGCCACTCGAGTTGAGGTATAAGGGGAGGGGGGGGGTAAAGAGAGAGGAGGAGGGAGGTGGAGAAGTGGTGGATGAGAGGAAGTGAGTGAGGAGTGAGTGGAGAGAGAGAGAGAGAGAGAGAAGAAAAAGGAAAAAACGACAGAAAAAAAAAACAGAACGAGAGAGAAAGACAGACAGAAATAGAGAATATAAAAAAGAGAGATAACGCCAACGACAGAGAACACACGAGATTGCCAAGTGCGCCACAAAAAAAAAAAAAAAAAAAAAAAAAAAAAAAAAAAACAAGAGGCGGTCACACGCACGATGGAAGTCAAAACGGACACGCAGGACCGGATGGCGACCTCCTTAAGCCCCAGATATTCCCACAATTAGGACACGGACTCTCACGACACCTCAGGAGACACCCAAGCTCAGGAAATTCCGGAGTCGTGAAAAAGGGAAATCTTGCTCCGGTTTCAGATGAATCACCGAAGCTTCGAGTTGTCGTCATGAGGAATTCCCTTCGTCTATCTCTATCTTCTCTCTCTCTCTCTCATGTTCTTTATTCTCTTCTCCCCCTTACCTCTTCCTTATTCCCCTCCTTCCTTTTCCCTCTCTCTCTCTCTCCTCTTCCCTCCCCTTCATCCTTCCTCCTCCTCTCTCCTCTTCTCTCCTCTCTCCTCTCTTCTTTTCCCTCCTCCTCTCCTTCTTCTCCTTACTCTCCTTTTTCCTCCCCTCTCCCTTCCTCCTTCTTACTCCTCTCTCCTTTTTCCCTCCCCCTCTCCTTTCCTCCTCTTCCCTCCTACTTCCCTCTTCCCCCTTCCCCCTCCCCCCCATCTCCTCCCCACCAGCTTCCGTCCTTATCCCCCCCCTCTTGCAGACGCGAAGGCATTGATGACCATAATCGAGCAAATTCGACCTTCCACAGTTGAAGACGGAAGGTGATTTTAGTTTATCTTTATCTTTTTTCTTCTTCTCTCGCGTCCGTCTTGCCTCACGTGGCCCGCTGGTCTTTTTGTTTTGATAAGGCGGTCGTTGGGGATTCGCGAGTCCCTCCTCAGAACACGAAAATATAAGGAAAAAAAAGAGGTCTTTAAAAATGTATGTTCATTGACGGACATTCAAGGGGGGGGGGGAATAGTTCCTTAAACAAGAAAGAAAAATATTGACGGACACTCAAGGAAAAACAGAAGAGTTGCCTTATTAAAAAATCTTTTTCTTCGACGGATATAACAAAATAAATTGAAAACAAAAACTAATTTTGAATGAATCCTAAATAAAGGGGCAAAAAATGGAAGTTTTGGTAAAGGAGAGAGAGAGAGAGAGAGAGAGAGAGAGAGAGAGAGAGAGAGAGAGAGAGAGAGAGAGAGAGAGAGAGAGAGAGAGAGAAGAGAGAGAGAGAGAGAGAGTTTACGGGAAATAAAAAGAAACTGGACGAGCCAAGAGTCCAGGAAGGAAGACTGGAAAACTCAGCTGGTTGCATCCCCCCCTTCCTTCCCTCCTCCCTCCCCCTCCCCCTTCCCGGCCCCCTCCCTCCCTATCCTGTGTACCCGGGGCTGTACACGTCCCAGCTGCGAGATTCTTGAAGGTTAAGCCATGCAGTGCTGCCCCCCACGTTACCCCCACCTGCTCCTTCAAACCCCCTCCTGGCCTCCCCTCTCTCTATCTCCCTCCGCACACCCGGACTCCTATCTCTCCCTCTCCCTCCCTACCACCCCTGACGCCCCCTCTCTCCCTCTCCCCACCCATCTGACTCCCTCTCTCTCCCTCTCCCCACCCAACCGGACTCCCTTCTCTCCCTCTCCCCACCCACCGACTCCCTCTCTCCCTCCCTACCCATCCTGACTCCCCTCTCTTCACCCACCCACTCCCTCCTCCCCACCCCACCACCCTGACTCCCCTCTCCCCTCCCCACCCACCCTGACTCTCTCTCCCCCACCCCCCGGACTCCCCTCTCTCCCCCACCCCACCCACCCGGACTCCCTTCTCTCTCCCCTCCCCCACCCACCCGACTCCCCTCTCTTTCCCCCTCTCCCCTCTCCCACCCCCCCACCCCACCCCACCAAAGACCGGCTCCGCAGCGCCACAAAACACTCCACCGGAAACCACAAATACAATATTCATGATGCCGACTCCAGAGCGCCTGCATTTTATTAGACGAGCTCTACGCCACGTATGTGTTTTACGTCGATTTGTGTCTTTTTAAATTCACTTTATCTATCGGTTTTTTGGGGGGGGAGGAAGGAGGAGGGAGGGAGGGAGGGAGGGGAGGGAGGGAGGGAGGGGGAGGAGGGAGGGAGGGAGGGAGGGAGGGAGGGAGGGAGGGAGGGAGGGAGGGAGGGAGGGAGGGAGGGAGGGAGGGAGGAGAGGGAATGAAAAAGTATGAAGTATGAGAGCCGAAAACTGTAGAAAACGTTTTATCAGGAGACGCGATCGAGACCACAACAATAAAAACGTTTGGCAGACGAACCATATGACCGTTTTCTATATAAAAAACG
>NW_020869103.1:1320099-1332599 GCF_003789085.1 Penaeus vannamei | reverse complement strand
TCAAGCGCCCCGTGTCTGAAGGCCAAGGTCATTGACGGGGCGATTAGCTTGTGCTTGGGAGAAGAGGGGAGGAAGGAGAGGAGGAGAGGAGAAGGAATGATGATGATAATATTGATGGAGAAGAAAAAGAGGAAGAAGAAGAAAAAGAGAATAGGGGGAAGAAGGTGGAGAGAATGAGGAAGAAGGTGGGGAAGAGAATGAGTGACAAGGAGAAGGAGACCGAAAAAAATGAGGACGAAAGGAAGAGAAGAGAAAGAGGGAGAGGAGGAGAAAATAAGAAATAGAAAAGGAAGGGCTGAGAGGGAGAGAAAGTCGAGTGCAAAAGGAGAAAGGGCGTGAGGGAAAGAATAGAATGAGAGGGATGATGAGAGCTAGGGAAGATGAGAATGAATCGGAAGAGAAGAGAAGAAGCTCGGAAGATACGAAGAGACTCGGAAGAGACGAAGAGAAGGAGCTCGGAAGATACGAAGAGAGGAAGAGAGACAGAGTGAGAGAAGCGAAAGGCAAGGGTGAAAGGGTGCAAGGATCTCGCCAAGGTGGATGGGCTGGGAGACGGCCAGGGAAGGGTGTGGCGGGATATTATGACAGTAGCGTGGCAAGGGATGAAGAAGAAGAGGAGGAGGAGGAGGAGGAGGAGGAGGAGGAGGAGGAGGAGAAGAAGAGGAAGAAAATAAGAGGAAGAGAAAAGAAGAGAAGAAGAAGAGAGGAGGAGGAAGAAAAGGTGAGGAGACGATGAGAAGAAGGAGGAGGAGAGGAGAAAATGGGAAGAGGAGAAAGACGAAAAAGAAAAAGGAAGTGAATGAGGAAAAGAAGGAAAAGGAGGCGGTGGATGAGAAATTGGAGGACGAAGAGGCACAAAAGGGATAAGACGAGAAGGAAGAGGGAGAGGGAGCCGCAGGAGGAGAGCATAAGCCAGCGCCGGCAGGAGGGTCGCCGAGCAGGGGAATTGACAGAGCAGCGGAGAGGCAGGGAGCAAGGGGGAGGAGGAGGGAAGGGGTAGGGCCATAAGGGGGAAAGAAGGCGAAGGGGGGGGGGGAGGTAAGGGGGAAAGAAGGCGAAGGGGGAGGGTGGGGGTACCTGGTGGGGCGGCAGCAGCGGCGGGGTCGTCGGTGACTGCAATTATCCCGCGACCTTTGACCCGCGTGTGACCTGGGCGACCCCGTCCCGCGGCCGAACGCACGGTTCATCCCTCGAAGGCGCAGCGGAGTTGAAATACTTATTAGCTAGAGCGCATTCGTCATCTTCCTCTGTGGTTATTTTTCCATTTCTATTTTGGTTTAATTCATTTTCTCTTCTCCTCCTCCAGTTCGCATTCTTTTCTTGCTCGCTTTCTTTGATTATCTCGTGCGTCTTATAAACCCGTCGTTCTCTCCCCTTCTCCTTCGGTCTCCCTCCCTCCCTCTCTCTCTCTCCCTCTCTCCCTCCCTCCCTCGCATTCTTTGCCTCTGATTATCAAAAAGACATGTCATGCACTTCGACCCTTCCCTCCCACTCTGTTCGTCTCATGCACCCTCCCTCCTACCCCCCCCCCCTTTAATGCATGCCTGCTCCCTCCCCCTCCCCCCTCCTCCCACCTGGTCGCGCTGCACACCTGTGGTCATGCACGACATCTGTTCATGACCTGTCGGGCGGGATGGCGGGCGGGCGGGCAGAGCAGACGCCAGGCTGTGCTAAAATGGGTGCCTCTGCGCCAGAGTGGAGTGCGTGAGATTAGTGCAGCTGTCGGTTCCAATAAGACTGACTCATGTCGAGGTAAGACTGATTCATAATAGATTAAGACTGACTCATATTGAGGTAAGACTGATTCATTTTAGATTAAGACTGAGGTAGATTATTAAGACTGATTCATAGTTACTATGATTCATATTTTTAAGACCGATTCATATGGAATTAAGACGACTGATTCATTTAGTTACTACTGATTCATATTAATTAAGACCGATTTATATAATTAAGACTCATCTGATTCATATTGAGGAATGCGATGTCGGGTGAGCTGAGCGGAAGAAAGTATCAACGATTTTTTGAGACACGTGGGAGACATGGGTATAAGAGAGATAATAAGATTATAAGATTATAAGAATTATAAGAAAGATAATGAATAATAATAAGATTATAAGAAAATTTAATAAATCAACAAAATGAATAAAAAGAAAATAAGTTAACAATATGATAATAAAATAGGAGGACTAAATAAAGAAAAAGAGGAAAATCCAGGTCTAAGATTGAGAGAAGTAGTAGCATCCCTCAAAAGCAGAAAGATAAAGAACCACCAACACGCCTCTCACTAAACCGTATCCAGAAAAAGAGGAAATCCCACTCCATTCAAAACAATCCTTCCGTTTTTCTTTTTTCCTTTTCATTTAAAATTCTCCCTGAAACCAAAGAACGTAACGCCGAGAAACCGTTGCGCTTTTCCACGTGACAAACAGACCGTCAGCCGTTATACACCTGCCCGCCTGCCCTGGACGATTACCTAACCCCCCCCTCTACAATTTACCTGGGCAGGTACACATGACGGGTAATTAACAGGTGCCCAGACCAACCGTCCCGATCAGCTGGGCACTTCAGAGGCGATAACCACAAGCTGAGAACCTCTTAATATGGCGTAATATGTACTGTTTAAGGTCCCGTTTTCCCTCCCAGCGCGCTCCTAGGCCACGCCCCCTTGGATTACTTATCTACTCCTTGGAATTCCTTGGGTCTGAGCTCGTCCTTGTCCTGGTGTCTTACTTTGCGTTCGTTATCGTTTTCCTCTTTTTCTTTCTCTCTCTGTCTCTGTCTCTCTCTGCCTGTCTCTCTCTCTCTTTCTTTCTCTCTCTCTGTATTTCCCGTTCTTTCTTCTTTTTTTCTCCGTTCTCTGTTTCTTTCCCCTTTCCGATTATTGTTATTATTTTTATTATTTCATTTTTTTTATTTTCCCATTATTATTTATTTTTTTTACTTTTATTATTTATTATTTTTTTTTTCTGTTTTATTTTTGATAGGTTTTCTTGGATTTGAAGATTCAATCAGTATTTCATTTATTTTCGATTATTAGAAGAAAAAAAAAACACACACACGAATGAAATTATACATTAACGCCAAAAATATGTCGATGATCATTTATTGTGTGTGGCCTTGTCTTGCCACGTGTATTTACTGAACTTGCAAGGTCATCGGTTTTTTCTGAACTTCGCCAATTATCATAAATGCCTCTTCTAGTTATTTTTTTTTCTTTATTTCGCTTGTTTTTTTGTTTCTCTTCTATTTTTCTTCTCTTTATATATATATTTTTTTTTCTTTCTTTCTCTTCTCTCTCTCCTCTCTCTCTCTCTCTCTCTCTCTCTCTCTCTCTCTCTCTCTCTCTCTCTCTCTCTCCTCTCTCTTCTCTCTCTCTCTCTCTCTCTCTTCCTCTCCCTTCTCCCTCCCTTCTCTCTCTCTCTCTTCCTTCTCCCCTCCCTTCTCTTCTCTCTCTCTCTTTCCCTTCCTCCTCCTACCCCCTTACCTCCTCCCTCTCCCTATCCCCTCCTCCTCCTTCTCACCGCTCCTATCTACCTCCCCCTCCCACCAGCTCCATCACCCTGCCCGCTCCCCTAAGGATCCCCCTGAGCAGCGCCCTGTCCTGCACTCTATCGTGGAGTCCTTCCCTTTCCCAGGGTATCGACCGCAGGATTGTGGGACAGACGGTGATCGGTTGTGGAGTGAGGGTGGAGGGGGTGGAGTGAGGGTGGAGGGTGGTGGAGGGGTGGGGTGGAGGGGGGTGGAGGGGTGGGGCGGGGTGGGGGGGGTGGAGGGGGAGGAGTGAGGTGGAGGGGGTGGAGCTGGTGGAGGAGGCAGGAAACACAAAAGATGAAAAAAAAGATAAAGAAGAGGAAGGAAGAAGGAGAAGAAGCAAAAGGAGATGAGTAAATAGAAAATGGTAGAAATAGGCTAACGAAGAACGGAAGATTAAGAGGAGAGGAAGGAGGGAAGGGAAAATGAGAAAAGGAGGAGATGGAAGAGGAAGACGTGGAAAAGCCAGATGGTGATCAGCGCTCATTACACAGACACATGACTTTGCAAAAAAATGAAAGGACATTTTTTTTATATCCTTTTTTCATTTTTTTGTTATCTTAAGCTCCCTTGTTTTAATATCCTGTGCTTCTTCCCCTACCGAATATAAAGACAAAAAAATAGATAAATAAAATAAAAATAGATAAATAAAATAAAATAAAATAAAAACCAAAAAATCCTGTGTTTCTTCCCCTACCGAATATGAAGACAAAAAATAGATAAATAAATAAAAATAATAATAAATAAATAAAATAAAAACTAATAAAGCAATTAGATAACAAATAAAAATAGGTAAATAATATAAAACAAAACTCAAAAAAAAAAAAAAAAGCGATGAAATGAGTGAGATAAGGAAAATTACAACGAGGAGAACCAGTGACGAGAACGAAATGCAGACAAGAGAAAGACGAATTCCGGGAGGGAGCGTAACGTATAACTCAGCCAAATACCCCGCGTCCGAATCCCTCGTCTCGTTTCCCACGTAACCCTTTAAGAATGCGGTTGATTGATGGTTAACCTCATCAACCACTACAACCCCCCCCCCTCCTCTTACCCCCTCTCAATCGAACCCTCCTCCCTCGCTCCCTCCCTTCCCTCCGATACTTAACCTCCTTGCCCCTACATGCCCTTTCTATCCTCCTCCTCCTCCTCATTCTCCTCTCTCTCCTCCTCTCCTCCCCTCTCATTCTTCTCCTCCTCCTTGTCCTCTTCTCCTCTTCTCCTCCTCCTTCTCCCTTCTCCTCTTCCTCCCCTCCTCCTCTACCTTCTCTCCTCCTCCTCCTCCTCCCCCTCTCTCTCCGCCTCCTCTCCTCTCCTCCCTCCCCCCCCATCCCCCTCGCTAAGTCCCGCATATTCCCACGCCTTTATTATTGTTTATCTATAGATCTGCGTCTCTCCTATCTGCCTGTTTATCTAGGGTATTTTATTTCTCTTTCTCTGATTCTGTGTTATATCTTTATATCTCTTATCTCTCTCTTCTCTTCTTTCTTTCTCTCTTCTATTTCTTTCTTTCTTTTCTCTTCTTCCTCTCCGTCTCTCTTCTCTCGTCTCTCTCTCTCTCTCTCTCTCTCTCTCTCTCTCTTCTCTCTCTCTCTATCTATCTCTTCTTCTTTCTCTTCGCTCATTCATCTTCCCTTTTCCCCATTCACACTTCGTTTCCCCTATTTGTCCATCTTTTTTAAAAGCTCCATAATCCCCCTTCCTCCCTCCCCCCCACGCGTCTATCAATCCTTCTTATCCCCTCTTCCTCCTTTATTCTCTCATCATTCCCTCCTTTTTTTCTCTCATTTCTCCTCACAACCTTTTCCTTTTATCCTGCCTCCCTCTTTCCGATCTCTCATCTACCACATTTACCTCTTTTTCTCCCTTCCTTCTATTCTCCTTCTGTTCCTCTTCCACTTTTTTCCTCTTTCTCCTCTTCTTCCTCTTCCCCCTTCCCTCTCCCCCTTCTCTCTCCTCTCCCCTTCCCCTCCTCCTCTTCCCTTCCCCCCTCCTCCTCTTCCCTTTCCCCCTCTCTCCTTCCCTCCCCCTCCTCCTGTTCCCTTTTCCTTCCTCCTCTTCCCTTCCCCCCTCTTCTCCTTCCCCCTTCCCTTCCTTCTCCCCCCCTCCTCCCTTCCCCTTCCCTCTTCTCCCTCCCTCTTCCCTCTCCCCTCCTTTTCCCCTTTCCCCCCTCCTCCGCCTCTTCTTCCCTTTTCCGCCTCGATAACAACGCATTCGCAAACGCCCTTCTTCCTGTATTGGCCTTAATCCATTCCTGTTTTCCGTTCTGGCGCATCCTATCTTTCATTTTTTTTTTTTTCGGGCGTATTATTCTCTATCGCTTCCTGTTTTCTATGTTTTTTGTGTGTGTGTCTTTGTTTTGTTCGGTTTCCTTTCGTTTTAATGGTTGGATGAAGAATTGGATGGAAGGTTGAGGAATGATAACAGGGGAGAGGGAGAAAGAAAGTAGAAGATGAGGAATGGAGAGAGAGAGAAGAGAAAGAAGATGGGAAAATGGAGAAGGAAAGAAAATGGGAAATGGGGAAAGAATAAGAGAATGGGAAATAGAGAAAGGAAAAGATGGGGATATGGAGAAAGGAAGATGGAAGATAAGAGGGGGAAATAGAGATAAGATGGAATATGGAGAAAAGGGGAAATGGGGAAAGAATAAGAAGACGGGAAATAGAGTACGAGAAAGAAGATGGGAAAAACGTAGACCGAGAGAGAGGGGGGAGAAATAAAGGGTGGAGAAAGCGGGTGGGAAGAAAGGCAGGAAAACCCAGAGAGAAGAAAGGCAGGAAAGGCTTACCGTGCGCGTTCGAGCGTGAAAGGAAATGCGCGCGTTCGAACGTAAAATTTACGCCTCGAACGTAGACATCGACGTTGCTTGTGAACGCATTTCTCATCGCCTGAATATCCCCCTTACCCCCCCACCCCCTCCTTTCCTTCTTTCCTCTCTCTCTCTTTTTTTCCAAACTCGCATGAAGCCGCCTTCTGGCTTCCTATCATTGTGAACGCAGCTCGGCTAATATACGCACCACATCCCTCTGTTGAACGCGGCCTCTTCCTGGGAACCCCTTTTATGATCGTGAACTTCCTTCCCCCTCCCTCCCCCCTCCCCGCGCGCTCTTGAGGTCGACCCCCACCCTTCCCCGTACCATCTCCCTCTGGCGCTCTTGAGGTCGACCTACCCCCCCCCCCCACTGATCCGACCTTGCTATATTTGTGTTTTAATTTTTCTTTCCCACGGTGCTAAGAAAGCTGGTTATTTGATATTCTTGTTCAAAAAGGAATTTTAAGATTGTTTTCTGATATGTGATACGTAATATCGCAGCTGCGTATTTAGAAAAAAAAAGGAAATTCCAGTGGTGTAAGATTCAGGAAAAAAATCTATATGAGTTCACAGGGACTGGTATAGGAGAGAATATGATGGAGGGAAAGGCGGGTTCGTAGTCATGGTCAATCAAATACGACAAAATACGAATCAGATTATAATTCGAATCCATTTTTAATCCAAAGGTATCCAATCTATTTGCCTGAATAACATTTAGTCTAAGTTCACCAACACTATTATCCTTACCTAGCCTCGTCTTCCATACAGAATCACTCTCCATTAAATTCGTAAATCACTAGACTCACAAAAGGGAGAAGAGGGGACAGAAAGAGAGAGAGAATTCACGCACAATTGCTCCCATAGAGAATTTGACCCATCGGCTAATTTACCCGAGTTACCCCCTCCCCTCCGTCCCCCCTCTTAGAAAACGAAGCCTATAGAAAACGGGATATTCAGTAGCTCCGCGCGTCCACAGGATTAATATAAGAAGCATTTTCCTTCCTTGGCGATCGGCCAGAGGTAAACAGTTTAATTTAGAGGATGGGGGCATTTAGTGGTAAGTTTCCCCTCCCCCCCCCTCCCCGATCCCCGTGTTTCCTCGCTTCTAATTGCCCGTAATGGTCAGAGGAAGATTGGGCAGTGATGGGTTATTGTCCATATGTCAGAGTCTCAAGAGCTTTGGGTTATCCGAAGACGTTTTCCCAGGATCTGATTCTATTGAGACTAATGGCGTTTATTGCTTGCCTGTTCGCAAGAGACTATAAATAAGAGATATTATAAATTAACACCTAGATAGAGATAAAATTGTAAATAAGAGATAAATCATAACGAGAGATAGTGTTTGCGATGATTTTTTTTGCCTTTAGTCAGAGGACTTACACCATTCAGCCAAAATAAAATAGATACCAGTAAAAAAAAAATAAAAAAAAATAAATAAATATAAATAAAAAAGACGGGAGGTGAAAGATAGAAACAAATATACGAAAATAAAATAATACAATGTATAAAAAAAAAACTGGGAGACACAAAATCGTAAAAAGATAAAAGAAAGAAAATAAAACTGAAAAGGGAAGACAAAAAATCATTAATCTATTCGTTTTTTTCGACAAAAGGTAATTTATTTTTGTAAACACTTTCCACAGGACAGACCCTTAGGCCGAGACACCCGGAGGGAAGGGGAGGGGAGGGAGGGGGGAAAGGAGGGAGAGGAGAAAGGAAGAAAAGAGAAGAAGAGTGCGAGGAGAAGGGAAAGGGAAGAAGAGGACAAAGAGAAAAGAAAAGGGAAAAAAAAGAAGAAGAGGGAAAGAGTAGAAACAGAAAAAAGAAGGAAAAAAAGAAAAAAATAGAAAGAGGGAAAGAGTATAACCAGAAAAAAAAAAAAACAAAGAGGAGGAGAAAGGAAAAATAAAGGAGGAAGGAGAGAGGAGAGAGAGAGGGGGGGCAAGGGTAGGAGAGGGGGCGAGGGGCGAGAGTAGGGGAGGGGGGAATGAGGGCGGGGTATTAAAGGTCCAACCTTGGCTACATCCGGCGGACCTCGATGCGGCTTCAGGTAGCGATCCTGGGGTTGCGGGGAGGGAGGAGGGAGGGGAGGGGAGGGGAGAAAGAGGGAAAGAGGGAGATGAAGAGAAGAAAAGGAGGAGGGGAGAATGAGAGAATGAGAGGGAGGAGAGAGAAGAGGAGGGGGAGGGAGAGAGAAGGAGAGGGAGAGAGAGAGAAGAGAAGGGAGAGAGAGAGAGAGAGAGAGAGAGAGAGAGAGAGAGAGAGGAGAGAGAGAGAGAGAGAGAGAGAGAGAGAGAGAGAAGAGAGAGAGAGAGAGAGAGAGAGAGAGAGAGAGAGAGGAAGAGAGAGGAAAAGATCATCGAGAAAGAGGGAGATGATACACGAAATGAGAAAAAAAAGGCAGAGACAAAGATACAGAAAAACGGGGTACAGAAAAAAAAAAATAAATAAATAAATAATGAAAAGAAAAGAGAGAGAGAGAGAGAGAGAGAGAGAGAAGAGAGAGAGAGAGAGAGAAAGAAAGAAGAAAGAAGAAAGAAAGAAAGAAAGAAAGAAAGAAAGAAAGAAAGAAAGAAAGAAGAAAGAAGAAAGAAAGAGAAAGAAAGAGAGAGAGAGAGAGCAAGAAAGACCCACCGATCGGGGAAAACCAAAGAGAAACACGGAGAAGAAGCGACAACAGAGAAGGGGCAGCGACTCCCCCGGCGAAGATAAGTGCGAGTTACACCTCTTCATCACCGGGGGCCTATGGGGGAAAGAGACGGGGGGGGGAGGGGGGAGGAGTGGAGGAGGGAGGAGGGGAGGGGAGGAGAGGAGGAGGAGGAGAAGGAGGAGGGAGAAGAGAAGAATATGAAGAAGGTGGAGAAGAGGAGGAGGATTAGGAGATTAGGAGGAGAAGGAGGAGGAGGAGGAGGAGGGGAGGAGGAGAAAGAATATGAAGGAAGGTGAGAAAGAGAAGAATATGAAGAAGTTGGAGAAGGAGGAGGATTATGAGGATTAGGAGGAGGAGGAGGAGAAAGAGAAGAAGAAGAATATGAAGAAGGTGGAGAAAGGAGGATTAGGAGATTAGAAGGAGAGGAGGAGGAAGGGGGATGGGAGATGGGGGGAAAGAGAGGATGAGGAGGAAAGGAGGAGGAGATAGAAAAGAATATGAAAAGGTGGAGAAAGAAATGAAAAAATATGAGAAGGTGGATAGGAGAAGAGGAGATATGAGAAAATTGAGAAGGAGGGGATTATGAGGATTAGAAGGAAGAGAAGGAAGAGGATGATGATGAGGAGGAAGAAGAGAGAGAAGGTGATGGATGAGGATGAGGAGAAGGAGGAGAGGGAGGAGGGTGTCTAAAGAAGGAGGACGGGTATGGAAAAGAAAGAGCGAGGAGGAGGAGGAAGGGCATAGACAAGGAGGCTACGAAAAAGCAGGAAGGAAGAAGAGGATGAGGAGGAAGACGAGAACGAGGACAAGGAGGAGTAGCAGGAGTAGAGCAAGAACAAGAGGAGAAGGAAAGGGGGAGGGAGGGAGGGAGGGAGGGGCTTAAGGAGGGAAAGAGGGCGCGGGGAGGGAGTAGCAGGAGTAGGAGCAAGAACAGAGAGGAGGAGGGAGGGGGGCTTAAGGAGGGAAGAAGGGAGGGTAGAAAGAGAGGGACCCCGTGTCCACTCTCCACCAATCAGACTTCAAGCGCCAGGTCAGACCGGGTTCGTGAAGAGGGGGTAGAGGGGGGGGGAAGGGGGGAGGAGTAGGAGTGGGAGTACGTTTTTTTATTTGTAATGTGGATCTAACGTTATAGTGGGGGCGTATCTTGGAAAAATAGATTATTCGTTGTGAGCCAACTGCGCACTTGCATCATTGAATCCGGAATACGGATAAAATACGAAGATAAAGATAAGAAACATGGATAACAGACTGAAACAGAAGAATGTCTACAAGGAGAGAAAAAAAAAAACCAAACAAAAAAAACAAACAAACAATCAAACCAAAACAAAAACAAAAACAAATCGAAGGCCCAACCTCCCCCTAAAAAAAAAAAAATGAGGCCGGAGCGACAAACACTAGAGACGACGGAACGAGAACGGGAGAGCACCCTGGGCTGTGATCGCGCTACCGGTGGGAGAGAGGGCATGGAATCTTCCCACACTAGACACTAGAGGGGTTTTTGTGGCGAGAAGAAACTATGTGGGCTTTATTCGGCACTGTGGAGGAGGAGGAGGAGGAGCAGGAGGAGGAGAAAGGAGGAGAAGAAAGAGGGAGGAGGAGGAAGAGGAGGAGGAGGAGGAGGAGGAGGAAGAGGACGAGGAGGAGGGGCTATGTGGGTAGAGTTAAGTATGTTGGTGGTTTATGTGTTTAGATGAGGGGGAGGGGGAGGGGAGGGGAGGGGAAAGGGGAGGGGTGGGGAGGGAAGGGGAAAGGAGGAGGGAGGGAGAGGAGAAAGAGAGAAAGAGAAGAGAGAGAGAGAGAGAGAGAGGAGAGAGAGAGAGAGAGAGAGAGAGAGAGAGAGAGAGAGAGAGAGAGAGAGAGAGAGAGAGAGAGAGAGAGAGAGAAAGATGATAGAGAAAGAGAAAGAAATAAAGAAAGAAAAAAGAGGGTAAGAGGACCAAAAGACCTTCCAATCCATCAAAGCGACAGTCAAATAAACCCTACAAGAAAGAAAAGAAAAAAAGAAAGAAAAAAATCCAGATCCCTCATGAATTACGCCCCCCCTAATCCGCAATGATTTGTTAGATTAGGAAGCTGCAGAAATTGTGACGATATTTTGTCCCTTCTTCCTTCCTCTCGTCCCCATTTACTCTTCTCTCTTCTCTCTCTCTTCCCCAGGCTTTCCTTCCTCCCTCGCCTTTTCCCTTTTACTCCTCCTCTTCCATCCCTTCTTTGTTTTTCTTCTCTCTTTCCCCATCCCTGCCCTCTCCACTTCCCTCCTCTTATCTTCCTTTCTCTCTCTTCCTCTTCCTTCTCCCTTATCCCTCCTCCTCCCCCTTTTTACCCCTTCCTCCTTTACCTTTCCTCTTTCCTCCTCCTCCTCCACCTCCTTCCCTCTCCTGTATCCTGATCCTTCTGTCTGTGTACGTCCTGTTGGTTACTCTCACCGTGGCAGGATATCGCTTTAAACTTCGGTCGTTTTCATACTGTTATTATCATTTATCTATTTTTTGAATGAATGGCTTGATATCTTTTCTATCTTTGGATGTGGGTTTTTTACTATATTATTATATTTTAATTATTATTTTTTTTAGTGTTTGTATTTATTTCTAAAGTATTTCGAAATTGCTGATATGAGTGGAAAATAATACAGGGATTATTTGCATTTTTGTAATTATTTACGTAGACTCTGCAAACATTTTAATATTTTTTTCGGTAAAAATGTGTCTGAATTACAAGAACAAACTCAAAGTAAAAACAAAACAAAACAAATCACGATTGAAAAATCTTTAGATTCGAAAGTAGTAAAATCCAAACAGGTAAAGAAAAGAAAAAGAAAGGAAAAAAAAATCACAATAATAATAATCTATTTTGTGTCTTCTCTCCCCTTCCTTCTTTCGTTCCTTCTTTCCCTCCTTCCCCTTACCCTACCTTCTTCTTTCTTACCCACTTCCACCAACACCTCCATCTCCCCTTTCTTCTCCGTCCCATCCCCTCCTCCCCTCCCTCCCTCCCCTCTCTTCCTCCTTTCCCCTTCCCTCCTCCTCCCTCCTCCCACCCTCTTCCCCCCCTCCTCCCTCCCCTTCCCTTCCCTCCTCCTTCCCTCCTTCCTCCCTTTCCTTCCTCCCCTCCCTCCTCCCTCCCTCCTCCCTCTCCCCTTCTCCCCCTCCCCCCTCCTCCACGATTGTGTATAAAGCTGCGTCAGGAGAGGAGAGTGCCGTAGACTGGACAAACGGTTTAGGTGAAAAGTCCGAGTTTCCTTCTCAAGTGTTTACCAGCGAGTCGGTACTTTTGGGGGAGGAGGAGGAGGAGGAGAGGAGAGGAGGTGGAAAGAGGTGGGGGGTGGAGGAACAAGGGATAACGGAAGAAGGAGAGGGAGAAGAAGAAAGAGAAGGTAAAGAGAAGGGAGGAGGAGTATGGGAGGATTAGGAGGAGGAGGAGGATAAAGGAGGAAAAGAAGAAGAGGAGGTGAAGGAGAGAGAGAGAGAGGAGAGAGAGAGAGAGAGAGCGAGAGAGGAGAGAGAA
>NW_020869103.1:1300651-1318151 GCF_003789085.1 Penaeus vannamei | reverse complement strand
CGTCCTAGGCAAGACACAGCCAGGCGTGACTCCTGGGCGGCGACCTTATGCTTGTGCAGTCACTGGTCAAGTCGGCCGATCCGAGTCAGGGAGTCACGGCCAAGAGTGACGGGACGAGCTGGCTGATGGTGATGATGGTGAATGGAAGCGATGATAGTGAAGGGATGGTGATGAAGGCGATGGTGATGATGATTGGTGTGAAGGTATGGTGATGATGATGGTGTGAAGGCGATAATGTGATGGTAATGGTGGTGATCGTGGTGATGCGGCTGCTGATATAGTGGTCATCATCCTTATCATCATTATTATTTACTTCTACTATCATCATTAAACTTATCATCGTTATTAACACGCAATATAAACAAAACAAAAAAACAAACTAAAACACATCTCTTAATAAAAGAATCGAAAAAACCTAACCGACCTAATCAACCCTTTCCCGACGAAGGAGTCCGAGCGGCGTTCCCTCCCGCCGCCCACGCCCGCCCCGAAGACCTCTCTCCTCCTCCCCAAAGCCGGGCGTTGTACAGCCGAGGAGGTCCTTGGGCAGCGGAGCCGAGGCCGTCATCCGGTGTGCGTGCGCGCCGCTGACCCTCCCCTGTCGTTAGTTATCGTCCACCCCCCCTCCCCTTCCCCTCCCCCCCTTCCCCTGGTCCTTGGTCTTGTCTCCCTCGTCCAATTTCCGTTTCTCTTCTCCTGTCCTCCTTGCCTATGCTCTCTCTCTCTTTTTTTTTTTTTTTTTTTTTTTTTTTTTTTTGCTCTCTCTCATCCCTTTTTTTCTCTATTTTCTCTCTTTTCTTTTACTTTGTTCCTTCTTCTCTCTTCTCTCCTTCCCTTCCCCCTTCACCCGTTATTTTTCCTTCCATTCCTTTTTCCTCACTCTTCTTGCTTACTCGCTTTCCTATGCCTGTTTTCTATCTTCCTTCTCTTCTATCTTTCTTAATAACCCTTCCCTTTACCTCCTATTTCCTCCTCGCATTTTCCGTTTTTCTCAGCCACCCTTCCTTCACTTCCTCCCTTCTCCCTTCTTTCCTTTTCCCTTCCTTCCCTCTTTCTTAATCGCCCTTCCTTTATCTTCTCTCTCCCCTATTCTTCCCTACACTTTCCTTCTGTCTTTCTCAGCCATTCTACCTTCACCTCCTCCATTTCCTTCCCTCATTCTTCCTCAGCCACCCTACCTCCTGCCATCGCTTCCCCCTACCTTTCCTTACCTATCCATTTCCTCCCTCTTAGACAACCTACTATCACCTCCCATTCCCCCTTCCTTTTAACTCTACTCTCCCTCTACCCTTCCCGTTCCTCCCTCTCAGCCACCCTACCGTCACCTCTCTTGCCTTCCCTCTCTCTTCCTCAGCTACCATACCTCCTACCTTTACCTCCCTCTCCCTTCCCCTTCGCCAACCTGCCTTCACCTCCTCCCTTCTCCCTTCCCTCTCCCTCTACCCTTCCCTTTCTTCTTTCTCCGCCAACCTACCGTCACCTCTTCCCTTCCCTCCCTCTTCCTCAGCCACCCTACCTCCTTCCTCTACCTCCCTCTACCCTTCCCCTTTCCTCCCTCTCAGCCAACCTACCTTCACCTCCTCCCTTCCCCCTCCCTTCCTTCTCCCTCGCCTCCTGACAGGTGTTTCCTGGGAATGTCCCTTCCATTAGCTTATATTCTTACGAGACGTCGCCACGCTTCGCTCTCTCCCTGAAGAAGTGAAATGAGATCCTTCGATAACGTTCAACTCATTCCAATGATGACTCGATCTGATCAGCTGATTGCTTGACTCGATGAGGGAGCTGAAGAGCCACTTCATTTGGTGTTCTGAGACGATTAATTCGGTCAACAGAGATTTTACGACGCTTGGAAAATACTTTGCGATATAATAATAATAATAATAATAATAATAATAATAATAATAATAATTATTATTATTATTATTATCATTATTTTTTTTTTTATTATCATCATTATGTTAAAAGAGACTTGCATGGGTTAAAAGGCGGCATCTTAAAAAAAAAAAAAAAAAAAAAAAAAAAAAAAACGGAATAGAAAAAGAAAGAAAGAGAGAATAAACACTATTCCACATTGAAGGAATATCTAGCGAAGGTTCTAAAGTTTCTGCCCCCCCCCTCCCCCCCACGTACACATCGGGAAGAAAGTCGGTGTTTATTTCCCCGTCCGCCTCCATAAAGTACCTTTCACTCCAGGTATCGGCCATTAATTAACCTGTCCGCGGGAACAGCAATTAGTACCTGAAAAAAACACGAGAGTTTCCCATGCTACAATACATCACCCACGGCCGCCTGTCGCTCGATAATTCGATGGTTATTCTCTGGAAACAATCATTTGTTTGCCAAGGAGTCGCTGTGATTGTGGCGGAGTTTGCGGCCAACGACAGCGTTAACGAGAGGAAAAGATTACGTCCGAAAGACCCAATAGGAAATGTTTTTTTTCCGGCATGTGAGGATGCGTATATTCTTTTTTGTGTTGGCGCACTCACGCAAATATGCATTTTTATATATATTTACATACTACTGCACTCTCTATATATATATATATATATATATATATATTTTTTTTTGTCTTTTTTATTTTTCTTTCCCTCCCTCCCTCCCCCTTTCTCTCTTCTTTCTCTTCTTCTCTCTCTCTCTCTCTCTCTCTCTCTCTCCCTCCCTCCCACCAGCCCTCTCTCTCTCTCCCCTTTTATCTCTCTATCACCCAAGACACACAGACGACCGACGAAAGGAACGACTCCACGACCCAAGCGCGAGGCAACGAGTCCGGAGCGCGATCGGGTCCCTCTTTTCCGCGATTTAATTACATCTTAAGGACCAGGGCTTGTTTGGCTCCGCAGCGCCGGCGTCAGACAGCACCGGTCCTAATCCCGCTGCTCAACCCGCTGCTCGTAATGACAATGTAGGTTTACGCTAATACCTGGCGTTACGGGGTTAATTATGGTTAATTAGGTCTCATTCCTACGCCGCGGAGGGTGATTAGGTGATGTAACCTTGTAATGACGTCACGAAGGATCCGATGCAGGTGCGAACAAAGGGCGGCGGTGCCCGGGCTGCCACATGTGCGCGGGGGTATGTCGGTGGATCGTGCGTTGGCGGGGTTCCTTTTTCTTCCTTCCTTGGGTTTCTATCATTTATTTCCTTATTCTATCCCCCGTTTTCGGTTTTTATTCTGATTGGTTTTGTACTTCATCATCTGGCTCTTTTTAGGTTTATTTTCGTGTGCCTTTTTTTCAAATTTCTCTTTCTTCTCCTTCTTTTTACTCTCTCTCTCCCACCCTTTCTCCCCGCCGCCCCTCTCCCCCCTTCTCGTCCTTCAACCAATCACATCCTCGAGCGGGAAAAAATCTAGTAGCGCCACCGCCAGGGCCGAGCGTGTTCGATTCCCCCGCAGGTTAATGGGGGTCGCGGCCTTGCGGTGAAACTCGGGAGATGAAGATGCTTAATGGCGATGATGACACACTCAAGACGTGATCGCCATCCGGGGAACATTACGGCTCTTCTTTTTCCGGTGCCGAAGCCGATGCCAAAGTGCCGCGAGGTCGTCTATCGCGAGGTGGAAGTCGCAGTCGGATCCGAAGGCCAGGGAGTTCTGACACCGTCGTAAACGCGTAATGGTTGTCATAGGAAAGAAAAAAAAATATCCCGGAAAATTCTCGCAGGTCAAATCTGAGAGAAGCTATGACTGGCTAACGAGGATGCAAAGATCGATTATAGGAATAGATACCGATAAACATGCGAAAAAGATATACTAAAACGGATACTAAGAGTGAAAATTACGACAGTGTGCATCTCTCCAAAGACCAAACACCATAGCACACCGACACCTATTTAAAAGATATAATAAATAAATAAATAAATAAATAAATAAACGCCATCATCGGCAGGACGACGGCAGGACCTCCGGCACCCCACCTGGTCGTCCTTCAGGTCGTGGCAGACCCGAGGACGGCCTCAGCGGCGGAGGCAATTATGGCGAGGGCGACAGGAGAGGATGCGGGACCGGCGAGCATCATCAGAGGGTGAGAGAGGTCGCCATGGCAGAAAGGGAGGTGAAGGGGCGAGGGAGACGAGACGAGGAAAGTGAGGGAAAGGTAATGTACAAGGGCGAATGGAAGGAGTAAAAAGGAATGGAATGAAGAGAAAACGTGGGAATTCTTTTTTTTTTTTCTAAGAATAATATACAAGGTTAAAAGAAGGAACGAGACGAAGGTACGTAGAGAGGGGACAAATAAAAAGGAATCGACGAGAAATATTCTTCCAGGCATTGTGCAAGGACGAAAGAAAGGGGAAGACAAGAGAGAAGAAAATTAAAAGTTGCAATTAAACACGAATCAAAAAGATGTAGAATTATTACCGAATAACAATAGTGATATAAAGTAAATCAAAACATATAGAAAAAGCAAAATCTAAAAATCCGAGGACGAATATTTAAAGATAAATGATAAAGATTAAACAAGAGAAAAAACAAAACAAAAACATTATAGAGAGAAACACTCAACTTGAGATAAACACGAAAAAAAACAGATAATTACGCAAATAAGAGGAAAAGCATCTGGAACGAAAAAGAAAGCAAAAAAGAAAAAAAAAGAAAAAAGAAAGTCCCAAATAGACACGAACAACGCAGAGAGAAAGTTGGAAACAAAAAAAAAAAAAAAGTGAGAAAAACGAAAACAAGAGAGAAAAGGAGAGACCGAAAGCTTATCAAGTGAGATGAAGTCAGGAAACACATCACAACCTCAATATTTATTTTCCCTTTCATCTGGCAAGGAAAAGAAATTTGTTTCATCTGATATTTGCTTTTATTCATTTGCTTTTGTCCAATCGTACGAGCTTACACGGACGGTTTAGATATTTTTCTCAAATTCATAACCATATAAACTGTTATTCGATGATTTTAAGTGTCTATGTAACTATTCATCTATAAATATATAAATTTGTATCCACTGATTTAACATGTACTATATATTAACTCATTTATAACCACGTTTTCGCTTAATAATCTAACATGTGCATTTTCCCATTAATAGGTTTATCTACAACTACACCAATTTTACTCACTGATTATTAATTCTACAACTAATCTATCAATCAGTCTATCTACAAATACACAGACAGTTACCTATTAATTCAACGTGTACACCCATTTCCTTATTCCTCTATCTACAACTATATGAAAATTTTCACTGATTTAACATTCACATGTATATTTATCTATTGTATATTCATTTATCTCGACGTATGATTACTTATTTTGACGTATATTTATTTATTTTGACGTATATCTACATATTCTAATAATTGTACATCAATTTTAACCCACTTGTTACCTCAAAGCATCCGCAGCTTGAACCGACCTTGGGCCCGCGCTCTCTAAAAGCAGAACAAAAGCGCAACGAAAAGCGAACGGATTGCCATAACTTTTCTTCCTTTATTTGTTTTTATTACGTGTACTTCGGTCTATGGATTAGCCAGTCCGCTCTTTAAAATCAGGTCCGATTAGCTTGTTAATGAGGAAGACTCGCCAGTCCGCTATTAAATGATAATTCGTCTACCTAATCACGGAGGTGGACTCGCTAATCTGCCCGTTAAACGCCAATCCTACGACAGAGACTAAGGAATTTGCCCTTTAATCACCAATCCGACTACCCATTCACGGGACAACTCGGCAATCCGCCCGTGAAACACCAATCAAACAACCGAACAACCCAATCCACTCATGACATACCAATCAAACTACCCAAGGACTCCCCAATCCGACCACCCAATCACCAGCAGCCAATCTCTCTTACTCCGCCGACACGCAATCAACGTCCGGTTCGGGAAGGAGTTAGAAACGTCGATTCGTGTGTCAAGGAGTTTGTGGATTGCGAAAGGGAGTGGGTGTCGGTCTCTGGGATAATTTAGAGGTCAAAAGGGAAAAAAAGGGGAAATCTGGATACGCTTTAGATCCGTGATAGGACTTACTTCATTGAGGAGAACGCCGTTTCAATTAGCTTCTTTGAATATACAAAGAAAAGATTATTATATTTAATCTATTCGTACAATTATCAATGTTCTTCTTCTTCACCATTATATTTATTATTATTGTTTTTAATCATTATAGTTATCATTGTTACCATCACTATAGTTATCATTATTGTTATTATCATCATAGTTATATATTATCATCATTGTAGTTAATATCTTTAGAGTTATTATTATCATTATGTTTATTATCATTTTAGTAATTATCATTGTTGTTATCATAATCATCAACGTTATCACTGTCATCACTGTCCTCCTTCTCTCCACATCCCACGACCGACAACTCAGCGCCGCCCCCCCCCCCCCCGAAGCCCCTGGACAGCACATTCCTTCCTATCAACGAGCAACTCGATCGAAATCATCGTCCTAATCCATCTCCTTATCCCATAATCCACGGCGCTCATCCAGACACCGTGAGGATCAGGTATAAGGTAAGTTGCGTCACGTTCTCGCCGCTCCTCTCATCCTGATACGGTCTTCCTGCACCTGGCTCGAGGGGTTAACGTAGGGTATGGCTAGTTTGCACGGTGACGGTTCGCCTGTAGGGTTGTTTAGAGATAAGTTGTCAAGCTCATGCGTTGGGAGTAGTTTTGTGGGAATGGATTTTAGCGGTTTGTTTTGCCACTGTGGGTGCTGTGGAATGCCTGGAGCCCTCCGCCGGATTATCGAGTTTCTTCCCGATCCATTAAGTGCAAATTCCAACCACGCGGACAGGCTACGGGTGTCGCGTCACTTTCGTTGCCTCTCTGAAAACTTTTACGACAAAAGCCTCCTTGTCGCTAGTAACAGGATCTCTTGATGGGTAAGGAAAAAAAGGACAAGTGTAGGCGAGACAGGTCTTTCGAGAAATATCCATTTTTTTCGCTGTTATTCGGGTACAAGAGAGCGGTCAGGCTGTGCTGTGAACAAAGAAAGATGAGCGTCATAGATTATGAATACCAGCAGTAACATATCTCTCACAACACTGTAACGCTGTCCGCAACCTTGTAACTTGAGCTGACTGTTCTATAAATCAGGATTCCCATATATCGCCTCTTGTGACACCGGATCGCGGTTTAGATCGAGGGTAAACCGCCATTTTCCACTCCCTGTTTACAAAGCCTCGCTCAGTCATGCGGCGAGACATGAAAGCAGAGCAATGCGCATAACTTTTGTCCCACGCATGGCACGGAAACAAAAGACTGTCGACTCCTGGCGGGGGCGAGGGGGAGGGTGTGACGTCATCTGATACTCGTGAAAAACCGCTACTGGATCTAATGGCCGAGAGTAAAAGGTGGGGGAAAGAGGGGGAGAAGGGCAAATTGTTAACAATGTCCGCAATACATGTTCGTGAAAGCATAGCGAGCGCCATCTATTTTTGCTGTTTGGCGTCTCACGTCGCTGCCAGTTCGACGCGTCCTCGAAGCGGGGTTTTGATTCCATCCCATCGATATTTTAGAAATACACGAGATTCACTTAAAACAAAGAAAGAAACACGACAGCCTGATTCCGTATTCCCTCTGAAGAAATCAAAACAAGAACATCGCGAGCTTGTTCGAGTGGCTTCTCGAGTTGGGTGCTAAATCCGTGTCAGACACCCGAGACTCGGCCGCCTCTAGTGCCCAACGCAACACTTTCCTCAACCTGGATCTAGGCTTGTTTTAAACCTTGTTTGGTCTAGTTTCTCTGCAAGTTATAGGTCATTAGTTTGCCGTTTCAGATTTTTAAACTACAATTATGATTAAGATGTATCCTCATTAGAAGACCGTGCATTCTAAAACCAATCAAACAAAAATATTAATAATCTAAATCATGATTCACTCAACAATGAATGCACACGAACCCCACAACAATGGCCAGCGCGAGCGAATTCTGGTGTAAACATATCACTCTAATTTCGTTCCAAAAAAATTGCATAACCCAGCTGTAATAGCAGGAAATGGCGACACCCACCGCTTCTCCCCGCTGGGATGACGCAGACCGTAATGTGCAGCTTCACGCTCGATGCAGCTTCACATACGGGGAGACGGGGGAGGGGGGAGGGGGGTAGAGGACGTGCCTTTCGAGTAATTCGTAAAATCAGTGAGATTTCTGTGTTGGGGAATAGGGATTCATATGTTGCTATTATATGATTATGATGAAGATAATTGTGATATTGATCGCTGATAAGGATAATAACAATGACTATTATGATGATGATGGTGAAAGATAATGATAATGATAAAAATGATGATCATGCTGAAGAAAGTGATGATAGTGATGAAAGTGATTATAATGAAAGATGAAACTGATGATAATGATGTTGAAAGTGGTGGTGATAATGATGATAAAGATATAGATAGTGATCCTAATGATAGGAAAAACAACGATAATGAAGGCTAATTAGATTTTCTACTCCCTCAACCCTCCGCATCAAAGGCATTGTTACAGCGTTACTCTCAGAACAAAGATCACACCCACTCCGCCCATCGCCTCAACCCCACTGCCATTGACATCCAAATTCCCCTCCCTCTCTCTCTCTCTCTCTCTCTCTCTCTCTCTCTCTCTCTCTCTCTCATCTCTCTCTCTCTCTCTCTCTCTCTCTCTCTCTCTCTCTCTCTCTCTCTGTGTGGTGTGTGTGTGTGTGTGTGTGTGTGTGTGTGTGTGTGTGTGTGTGTTGTGTGTGTAAGCGAGAGAGAGAGCGAGAGAAAGAGAGAGAGCGAGAGAAAGAGAAAGAGGAGAGCGAGATAGAAGTAGAGATAGATGCGAGAAAGAGAGAGAGAGCGAGAGAAGAGAGAGAGAGAGAGAGAAGAGAGAGAGAGAGAGAGAGAAGAGAGAGAGAGAGAGAGAGAGAGAAAGCGAGAGAAAGAGAAAGAGAGAGAGAGAGAGAACGAGAAGAGATAGAAATAGATAGAGAGAAAGAGAGCGAGAGAGAGAGAGAGAGTATGTATGTTGTGTGTGTCCGTCGACGCCCCGAACCCACAGCAGCAGGTACTCGCGCGCATGCCTTCGTAATATGACAAGTCTAACGCGAACAATTGTACTAGCGGCTATTGTGGGCGTAGGGGGGAGGGAGTAAGGAAGGCAGGGGGTTATGGGCGTGGGTGGGTGGTAGGGGGGGGGGATCTTAGGAGACGTAGGAGTGGGCGGGAGGTGCTCAAGAAGGAGTGGGCGAGAGTGCCGTCCGCGCTTGGTTAAAAGATGAGAAAATAGCACTCCAAGATAAACACGATAATTTAAGGATAATCGAGAAATAATTAAATGATAATAATGATACATATACATAATCAAAAAGTAATATAATAATAAAGGGGATTAAAAACTAATAATTTAGGGATAATCAAGAAATGATTAAATAATAATGATACATATACATAATTAAAAAGTAATATAATATTGATTATTATATTAAAAACTAAGCTGGAAGGATTGAAGACATAATGATAATAATTATAGCAATGATGATAATACTGATAACAACAATGGTAATTAAAAGAATAATCTACACAATATCAATTCATATATCATGAGCATACTGCATAATGTTTTCTTGAATAGCGGTGCAATAACAGCAAGTTGTTGGTTGCATGGTTTCTATAAGGGTAATAATAATAAGAAATATAATAATAATAATAATGATGATAATTATGATACCAATGATGATGACGACAGTGACAACAACAACAGTTCCAATAACAATAACAACACTAAAAACATCAACAACAACAACCATAACCATAGCAACAGCAAATAGAATAAGCAAACTAAATAATAAAACTTGAGAATAAGTGCGTGAGTGTGCAAGGAAGGTCTGGATCAGAGGTCGAAGAGACAGAGACCAGATCATTACTGTGACGCCCAGCACTGAGACCCTCTGTTGTGTACGCTGTGTGTTGGTTCAGGAGGGTTTGCGTGTGTGTGTGTGTGTGTGTGTGTGTGTGTGTGGTGTGTGTGTGGTGTGTGTGTGTGTGGTGTGTGTTGTGTGTGTGTGAGAGAGAGAGAGAGAGAGAGAGAGAGAGAGAGAGAGAGAGAGAGAGAGAGAGAGAGAGAGAGAGAGAGAGAGAGAGAGAGAGAAAGACAGAGAGAGAGAAACAGAAAGAGAGAGACTTTATGTGTGTGTCTGAAATGTATGTACATATATATATGTGCATGTACATACATATCTCTCTCCACACGCCATCCATGCCTCCCTACACCAGCACACGCAGACACACCAAACCTCCCCCAAACCCGAACACACCACCAGCATCCACACACACACGAACGCCAGTCGACCCCACAACGAATGCGTGGCGGCGTGTGGTGGTGAAAATCCCTGACTTTCGTATTGTTTCGTGATTTTTTAGATCCGGAGTGAGTGCGCGGACACGAATTTTGGACTTGTCTATCGATGGGTGATTGACAATGTGAGGGTATGTTTCCTTTGCTGTTCGACGGGAGGGAGGAAGAGGAGGGGGAGAGAAGAGGGGAAGTGAGGGAGAAGATTGGGAGAGGAGGAGAAAGAGGGTAAGGGCGAAAGAGAGAGAGAGAAAAGAGAGAGGAGAAGGTTTAGGAGAGAAGAAGGTAGATGAAGAGAGAGAGAGAAGATTTAGGAAGAAGAGTAGAGGGGAGACGAGAAGAGAGAGAGAGAGAGAGAGGAGAGAGAGAGAGAGAGAGAGAGAGAGAGAGAGAGAGAGAGAGAGAAGAGATAGAGAGATAGAGAGAGAGAGAGAGCACTTATCGGGATGACGTGGAAGTTCCTGCATTTTATTGATCCATCGACGTGGGGCGATAAAATATTCACCGGCATTTGATAAACTCCCTCACTCCACCCCTTTCCCCGGCCGATTTATTATTTTTTATTTATTTATCTGGGAATTACCAACAACTTTTCCGAAATAGTTTGTATCAAAATAAATTCAAATATCCAAATCCTTTAAATATGCTGAGTTACAAAAGCTGGCGATCAAGGGCTTCCAAAATCGGAAATGGAGGTCGATCACATAAAAAAAAAATCTGTCACAGTCACTGTCACGGCCTCACCGATTTCAAGAATTCCGACGAAATCGGTTCTCGTGAACCAACTCGACGCACAAGAAGAGAGGAAAAAAAAAAAAACGTTTTTCGTTTTCTTTTGAAGAGAGAAAAAAGTGAGGCAAAGGATTTTCCTTTGACTTTCTTTCTTCACTTGTTTGAGGCGGAAAAAAACGTTTTTCGATCGTTCTTTCCAAAAAAAAAAAAAAAAATCAGTAGAAAAATGTTTTTTTTTTCGGAAAAAACGGTGACTCATTCACTCCGGTTAGAAACTTCCCGGTGTAGTACCGGTATGAGACTAAGAGGAAGAGAGAGACGGAGAGATATAGATAGATAGATAGGTAGAGATATAGATAGAGAGAGATAAGGTAGGTAGATTACCAGATAGGTAGACACACACTCACACACACATACCTACATATATATCGATAGATAGATAAAGGAGATGAGAGAGAAGAGAGAGAGAGAGAGAGAAGAGAGAGAGAGAGAGGAGAGAGAGGAGAGAGAGAGAGAGAGAGAGAGGAGAGAGAGATAGAGATGAGAAGGTAAGAGAGAATGAAAGTTCGCCCCATACCACGATTTATCTGCGTCGGGGGGGGTAGGGGTAGGGTAGAGGAGTACTTTCGACCAAGAGCTTTCGGTCAGGGGCGGTTACACGGGGGGAGGGGGGGGGAAGGAGGAAGGAGGGAGGGGGAGGGGGGTAGGTCTTTGGTTCGGTCCCGGCATCGTTGGCATTGTTCTTCCGAGGATAATTTTTTGGCCACTGAAGTCTCTTTTTCCTCAGCTGGGTTGCTATTCTTTCAGCCACTTCACTCGTCTCGCGGATCTGGGCTGGGTCTGTCTTTCCTTCTTCTCTCTCTCTCCGATTCCCTTTCCTGCTCCTTTTCTTTTCTTATGTCTACCTGTCTCCTTTGGGTTCTTCTCTGTCTACCTGTGTCTTTATATATGTCTTTATTCTACTCTCTTTATAACTCTACTCTTGCCATTTCTTATTTTGTCTTCCCTCATCCTCTCTTTCTCTCCCCCTCCATCCCTCTCTCTCTCTCTCCTCTCCCTCTTCTCTCTCTCCCTTCTCTCTCTCTTCCTCTTCTCCCTCCCTCTCTCTCTCTCTCTCTCTCTCTCCCTCCCTCCCTCCTCCTTCTCTCTTTCCTCTTCCCTCCCTCCCTCTCCCCCCCTCTCCCTCCCTCCCCCCCTCTCTCTCTCCCTCTCCCCCTCTCTCTCTCTCGTCGACACAACAGATGCACAGCTACAAGAATTTTACGATCTTTCCCACCTCCGATTCCCTGCCACAGGTATCAAAACCGCGAGCTGGGTGTCGATTTTACCCGCGGGTCTAAAATCTCTTAGCGAGGGGACCGCCGAGACATGGCCATAAAACTAACCTCTCGCCGTGTTGTGTCTCGAACACCATATGTCCGGTAATTTTTTCCTTCTTTTTTTCAAATGTTCAATTCCGTTTTTTTTTCCTTTTTCCTTTCCCCCTTTTTTTTTTTTTTTTTTTTTTTTTTTTGAAATACCGTCTTGACCTCCGGTGGCGAATTTATCTTCCGTCTTGAAGGGGTCAGTTGCGGTTTGGGGGAAGAAGGAGGAAGAAGGAGGAGAAGAACGAGGTGTAAAGCGGGTCTAATCGAATGAAGTCAAGCAGAGAAAGAGAGACAGAGAGAGGGAGAGAGAGAGTTAGTCCGGATGTCAGTTTCTCTCTCTCTCTCTCTCGGATCCAATCTCTGTTTACGTCTGTCTGTATGTCTCTCTCTCTTTCTCTTCTCTCTCTCTCTCTCTGTCTCTCCTCTCTCCTTCTCTCGCTTCTGATCTCATTTCTGTCTCTCTCTCTCTCTCTCTCTCTCTCTCTCTCTCTCTCTCTCTTTCCAGAGTGAAGCAGAGGCGAATGGTCTGACTTCGTGCGCAGAACCAGTTGGGCGTTTTGCCTTTTCGCCTCAACGGATCTGGTCCCGCAAAATGGCGACTATTTTCCCCATTCTGGTTCCTCTACTCCTACTGCTAAAGATAAAAATCTCTCTCCTTTTGGAATCGAACAAACGTAAAACATTCTTGCCTCTCGACGAATATCATCATAAAGCCGAAACTACGAATCTGGTTTGAAAATCACCCACGGTAATTATTTTAAAAAAATCAACCGAAGATATTCCCTTTTCCTCTTTGGAAACCTAATTACCCTAAACCACTCCCGGAGTTCGACGAGCATCGCAACCCTACAACCGAAACCCACGATAGTGAAGCGAAGTCTATCTCTCTGCCTCCGCCATCGCTTCTGCCGCCTCTGCCGCCGCCGCCGCCGCGCCGCTCCGCACGTCTGCCCACGTGACTCACCTCCGATTTATTACGCCGGCAGACCGAGAACAGGGGCCACATCCCTCCCCCCTTCCCCTAAACCCCAAAACATCCCCCCCCCACCCACCCACATCCACACCATCCCCGCCTATACCTGTATGGCATGATAGTCGGCTCGCTCCCAAGACCCACATGCAGTACATACAACATGATGCTTAACATAATGCAGGTCTTTCGTGCTGTTCACTTCTTTCTAAAAGTTCAAGTAAATTAGCTGGTTAGTTTAAATGTTTTTTTTTTCTCTTTCCCTACGTCGCTTTTGTCTAGCATTAAAATCCTGGGGCGTTTGATCTTCTATGACCAGCTGATCGAAAGAGAGGGTTAGCGGTCCATGCATTATCTGTGTTTTGTTCCCCCCGGAATGCTTGTTACTGTAATGTTGCGTCACAAAGCGATTCTATGCTGTTTTGTTCGATCATGATTGCAATCTTGCAATGCACTTTCGTTATTAAATGAAAAGGAAAGTTCTCTTCCACGCTTAATGCAGTTATTCTGAGGAACACTAATTGCACAAGAACATTAACATTAGGACTCCGGCAGAAGATCGCGTTCTGTTGTATCCGTAGTCGCAGGTAATAACCAAAGTGAATGTGAGCTGCAGGGGAAAATATCTATAAATATACAACACCAGGAAGAAGGATCCAGCAGCTGCACAAACGCTTTTTTCCCCAGATTTAACCTAGCCACAAATGCCGCCATTTTCACAGCGCTTCGACTCGCCACAAAATCCTGGTTCGAATCAGTACCGGATTTTAGCGAGGAAACTGACGATTTGGAGAATCGCTTACCACCCTTGGCGATTTACTTTATTCAAATAAAAAAGACGAATAGCTGAGATAAATATTAACGGACAGAGAGGATAATAGACTATATTCACATGGATGCCAGAACACAGAACGCTCTGGTAAGTGCCAACCGAAGCGTGTTTTGTCCAAGGTCTGTAGCATAACCGTATTGATTTCTTGTCCTGACGTACACTAGAAACGGCTGTTATAACGGCGAGCGACTGTGTATGTGTTCTGCCAGGTGGGTCGATTGACGGAAAGGTTAAGTGTAATTTTAAGTGTAATTTCGTCACGGGTTTTAACCTTACAGACCGACCGCTTGAATAACCGGATCTTTTGGGTCGATTTCTTTTATTTTCTTATTTTATTGGAAGCTTTGTCTCTCCGAGGAGTCACGCACGAGGCATTTGTACGAGCAATGTCTCTCTTGAAGTGTGGGGAAGGAGAGGGTGAGAGGGTGGGGAGGGGGAAGGGAGGGAGGGGAGGGGGGAAGGGAGAGGGTGGGAGGACAGGGAGAGGGTAGGAGGGGGGAGGGGGAAGGGGGAGGAGAGGGTAGAGAGGGGGAAAGTGATTTTGAGCCATTCCGGAAGGCTATATGGATTACATTTCCGGGATTTCGCAAGGCTGCATAAGCTTTTTTGAGAAAAAATCAGGATCACTTACCGATGCCGGTTCGGAGGCGGAGTTGTTGGAGCCCGTCGAGGAGTTGGTGGTGTTGGAGTTGGAGGAAGCGTTGGAGGACCAGCTTCTGGAGGAGGTCCGGCCGCTGTTGTTGGCCGAGAAGAAGCTGTCGGAGGAGTTGAGGCTGAGGCTGTCCGGGCTGAGAGTCGCTGCCTTTCCCACCTCCATGATTTTGGCTTGGCCTCGGACGCCGGGCAGGCGAAGGAGGTTCTTGAGGCTCGACATGTCGCCCTTGAGGCACTGCATCCCACCCTTGGGCGTGTCCGTCACGTCGCTGTCCTTGAGGACGGACACGTTCATCATACTGGAGCTGGTGGTGGGCATCTTGGAGGGCGGCGTGTGCTCGGGCGAGGCCGGCGGGCCCTCGCTGCGCACCGAGCGGAAGGAGAGCGTGTCGGGCGCCCGTCGGGAGCTGAACGACAGGCCGCGGCGCACGTTGGCCTGCGACACGCCCGACCACGTGCCCACCTGGTAGCCGACGTCCTTCTCGGCCTGCGCGTACGACGACGGCACGATCAGGCTGTCGCAGTCTACGCTTCTCTCGCTGTAGGAGTCTCTGAGGGCCGCGACGCCGCAGCGGTCGGAGGCCTCGGTCACGGCCGGCACGCGACTGGCCTCGGACGCCCGCGGGACCGTGGCGGAGGCGCTCAGGTGCTGGGCAAGGCTCGAGGTGGACCTCTGGGGGCTTGCGTGCTTCAGCATGGCGTCTCCTGAGGGGGAGAGAAATCACATGGTTAGCGAAATAAAGTAAAAAATACACGCCTTATACTTGTCCATACCATCCCAAAAACAGCTTGAAGTAGTTGCTGAACGTCCGAGACAGCGTATCTGACTGTCCCAGCTATAAAGCTCGCTACCAAATCTTCGCACACAGCAATAAAAAGGCGCTCGTAACAACCCTCAGGCAGCTTGAACTAACATCCCCAAATGGTGTCCCCGCGCATAAAAAAGTACCTCCTCTTTAAACAATCAGGTCGCTTTATCTCTCTCGGCGACTCCCGACACGCATGCCCCAGACGCAAGGCGATTAGGGGCCAAGACCTGTAAACTCTCAACGATAGAAAAGGGCGTCTTCACTTGTAGTACGAGCCGCCCACACTGACCACTCTAGCCCTTAAATAAACCCTCCTCCACGCCGCCGCCCGCCCACCACCACCCGGTCGCTTACAGCACAAAAAAAGGGCGGAACGTGTAAACAAAAACACAACTTAAGCTACTTCGCCGTGCACTTCCGCCCTCGGCTGAGAGAGGCTTTGTTGTTCCCTTCTCCAGCGGCGCCCACGCGTCCCAGGCACGGCTATGGGCGTCATAGGAAGGAGGAAGGGGGGGGGGGGGTGGAACTAGGTGCTCCCCTTCTCTTATCACTTTCCTCTTCGTCTCTATTTTTCTACGGGTTTTGATATCAATTTTGCCTCTTTTTTTTTCTCTTGCCCTCTCTCTTCCTTTCCACCTTTCTTCTCTCTCTCTCTCTCTCTCTCTCTCTCTCTCTCTCTCTCTCTCTCTCTCTCTCTCTCTCTCTCTCTCTCTCTCTCTCTCTCTCTCTTCCTATCCACTACTCTCCTCCGCAATTATGTGCTTGGGGGAGGAGAAAGATACACAATTCCCCCTTCACAACTAGAACGTGATGGAGCGGGAATGAAATGCATCCGATCTATATTTGGCGCAGAAGATGAGGGTTCGCGACTCCTCATCTCCTGCGGGCGGGGATCTGCAACTGGTGCTGCGAGGGCGGCCGAGGTTAGTCTTTTCTCGCTGATTTTGGTGTCGTGGGCATCCGTGTTGTGGAAATCCGTATGCTGATGCAGATGGAGTTGGGTACGCACACACACACTCACACACAGACGACACGCACATAAACACACCCACCCACACACACACACACACACACACAGACGAGATGCACATAACACACACACACACACACACGCATAAACACACACACAGTCACACACACGCATATACGCACACACACATACACGACACGCACATAAACACAAACCCACGCAAACAAACACACGCATAAACACATACACGACACGCACATAAACACACATACACACAAACACACACACCCAAGCGTGACATTCCCCACACGTACACCAACCCGTTCCAACATCTCAAGATTTCAACAATCACAAATAACGAAATCCCTCGATTGATATTATATCATTTCACGTCACCGGAGCCGCATAACACGCCCAAGGGAATCCGGCGTCCGCAATTACGTCGATTAATGGCCGAATCTTTCCCAATAAGCGCCGAGTCCCCCTCCTCCTCTGCGCCATTTGATATAGGCCTAAATCATAACAGACGGGCGAAAATTTCGGCCTAATCGCCTCGTGTCGTTCTGTGGGTAAGTGGTCGATGACAAAACGACTTTACCGATTTGGACAATCACGTCAAATCAAATAGATAATTATGGTAATGATAAAGTAGAGAAAAAAACAAAAAATGGTGGACCTGATGTTTCCTCATACCTAGAGACACTCGATTTACTTCTTTCTAAGATATATTTATAAAGTTTGAGAGACGGTTTATCATTATTTTTTTTTTTCATAAATATAAAGTTTATGTTTGTGGTTTGCAATGTGAAGCCGAAAGATCTCGTTAAGACAAGATCATTATGGGGGCCGCTGCGTAACCTTCTTTTAATGCTTGTGTCGTCACCCACAAGACAAGCATTTTAT
>NW_020869103.1:1283330-1290830 GCF_003789085.1 Penaeus vannamei | reverse complement strand
CACTGTGATGCCTAATAGACAGTGAGAATTGTTTTGGCCTTTGCCGGAGGCGCGGAGGCCTGGAGTCGCTTATGCGATTTTGGTGGCACAAGTGATATCTTGACTAAGGAGCAGAGTTATTCATTCTAAATGGGGAAAACATGTTTCGTCACTTTCAAAAATCTTTACTGATATGAAAACTATAGCTGTCAATTTTCATTTGACCTAATATATGTGTTTATTTTGGCGAGGGAGACAGCGTTCTTGACACCTCACCTGTCCAGAAATCAGCAAAGTATGGGTAAATACTTCAAAATATGGAATACTTATTTATAAGATCATTTATGACTTTATGATTATTTGCGATCCAAAAAATACATATGTAGTTTTCTTGGGTTTACAAGTTAATAATAATGCATTTAGTTTAGTTCTACTGAGAGATACTTACAAAAGTAGCAGTGAAAGAGAGGGGTATAACTGGCTTTCATAGTTGGGCGATGTTCCAATATTTTGTCTACCGCGAACGCCTGGCGAAGCTGAAAGTGGTGTTTTGTGGTACGAAAATTCGACCCTTTAGCGGCTGGCAACGCCAGGCGAAGGGAAAGTAGGGTCTTATGGTACCGATTACGGATCGTCTGGCGAAGAGTCAGGCATTGCCTGACTCTCGTTTTTTATAGTACGGCCCTTAGTACTTTGTGCCCCGCTCCTATGTTTCTGCCGGCCTTCATAACAGATAGTCTTTGTTAGGTTCCGTCAAGCAGGTACTGGATCTCCTTATTGAAAGTAAGTGTGTGGCCTATCCATACCCCCAAGGTACAGGTAGTTCTTAACCCATACTAGATGCATGCCCTGGACAGTGTGTTTGTGTTTTTGACATTGGTTTTTCAGAATCATAGGTTTTGATTTTTCTGCCGAGATCAGACGCAAAGTCGAGACAACACTGGACTCTAGCGAGGCAGTGCTTGTCAGAGGTGATTGCCAGATCATAAGAGATGATTTTACATCCCTCTGGCAGATAAATGTTGAGTATACTAGACATGACGGTATTGAAAAGAGCAGGACTGAGGACCCCACCCTGTGGCATTCCATTTTCAAGTGGCATGTCCTCAGTGACCTTGAAATCTGACATTTGCTGCTCTGTTGTTGAAACAGTCAGCGTCAGTATCCATGCCAAGAGCCTACCTCTGATTCCCATGTGGATTAGGGTCTCGTGAATGACAAGAGGAATTGCAAATTCAAAAGCATTCCCCAGGTCTAGGAAAACAACAACGGACAGAGTAGTGCATATTATATTTAGAAGTGTGACGATGCTGTGTGCTGTGCTCATACCCTTAGTGAGTCAGTGCAGGTGTTCATGAGGGTCCCATTTTCCATTGGAGCAGATTTAGTACCATCCTGTCGGCTGTTATGCCCAGACAATTGGGGAGAAAAATGGGTCGGTACCTGCCCGACTCCTTTGTCAGGACTTGTTGATGAGCTGCATAAATGCAAGCTCTCCTGCAAAGACCTAAGTGTGAGATGATGCGTTACGAGATCCCATCAGAACCTGGTGCTGATCCAGAGCTGGTTTTATATGTTTTTCTTAGTTCCTAGAGGAGAACATGGCATCCGAATCATTAGGTCTGAGTGGCTTGTCTCTGATGAGAGGAAACCTGCCTGGATTTAGGCGTTGTTTTTTCCTTCAAGTTAGGAGGCAGGCTGTTGCTTCTGCTGAGAACTCGAGTACCTGCCTGTGTGCTTCTCTGATTGGGGGTCGCGATGCATGCATCTCTGGGCTTGGCGGCTGGTGGCTCACCTGACCCGTTTCCACAGCTCTGAGAGGCTGGTCTGGTGGCCAAAGGACTGACACCGTTCCAGTCACTTTTCCTGCCTGATTCTATTGGCAGTTTCTTGGCGTCCCTGGCAGATTCCCTTAAAAGGGATATGTTGTGGGGAGTTCTTTGCCATCAGAAGTTTTTTTTTTCTGTTCATGTGAACTCTGTGGTTGACCTGGTTGTATTGACCCTTAATCTCGACATTATATTACCAGGCGTCTTTGCGAGTTTTGGAGCATGGGTGAGTGTTAGGGATCTGAGAAGCTTCCTGATTTATGGCCTGGATTAGTCTTGCCTTGTGCATGTCCACATTTTCACTGTTGTGGGTTCATGCTTCTTAGCCCAGGCTTGCCAGCCGCCTGATAGTGACTGTGCCATAGTGATCACTTGTAACAGTTTCATCGACATGCCATCGAACTCTCTCCACCATTTTTGCAGCAGCAAGACCACTCCCTTCACATGTGTTGGTACTTGGGGTGTTGAGAAGAGCAATTCCAGGGAATGTGTCAAGCACGTCTGTAATGTGAATGCCTGACACATTAGGCCTCTTGCAGGGATCCAGCATATACAGATGTGCATTGAAGTCTCCACTATGGTCTTGTGCTGCAGTAGTACACACCTGGTTTAAATCTAAGCTGTCACACAATGGTTTGCTGTACACATTGTACAGTTTGAGGTGGGTCCCTGGTAGTTGTATCTGAACAGCAAGAGATTCCAAACCATCTTCACAGTGACGCAGGTCGGCTATTAAGGAGCATGGAATTGTTTTACCCAGGGTCATCAAGCCTCTAGTGCTATCCAAGCTTGGAGTGATGAAGACATGATATCCTAAGAAGAGAACAGTCCCCACCCATTGTTAATGTCTCCTGGAGCGTACGATGTTAATGTTCCATGGTTGCACTACTGATTGGAGGTTAGAGTATGTTACCTGGGCTGGGCAGTTATAGTCTGGTTTGGCAGACTAGCTGGGGCTCTACTGGGAGATGTGGAGCCCGCATCTAATTTGCAATTTGCACGCATTTGAGTTGGAGACTGGCTGTGCAGATTGGGCCTGTAGTTAAGGCCTGGGCTACACAGTTGTAGTTTGATATGTGGTGGTCGCAGGGAGGGGAGAGCAGCTCTGCATTGGTTTGGAGGCTTCCAGCTTCCTCCCCTTCATGGCCATAACAGTCTGGGTCATTGCCGTTATGGCGACTTGGACTGCCTTCTCGGCCTCCAAGCTAGTCCTTCCCAAGGCTGTTGCTACTGCATTAACTACAGAACTCAACAAGAGAGTCACGTCCTTCTCGTCAAAGAGAACTGCTATCTGCCCATATATTAAAACACAGTCTCTTCCTCAGGGTCCTGATTCCTCCTCAGGTCCTCAGCGGAGTGTACCTCACCCCTCTTATAAACCACACCTGCCTTCCTCCGCTCCTGGAAGATCCGGTTGAAATATCAAGGTAAGAAGGTTAGAGAGTGATATAAAGTGGCTTGGTAATTGGTAGCTTGCTCAGGCTTTCCGAAATTCTTATATCTAGAAAATATGCTGTGCATGTTTGAGGTAAATGAATACGTACTTACTCCATAAACGGACACACACACATACAAGTATATATATGTATGTTTGTGTGTGCGGAGTGGTACTATTTCCATTTGCTTTCTTTTACCGATAGCTGATAAGAGCAAAAAACCTGTATCCGGCAGTGATTCGTGCAGTTATTTCGTCAATAACTCCTCCTCGGGCGAGGCAGAAGAGTTCCCGTGCACCGAGTGGGAATATGACACGTCAGTCTACACCAATACTCTCACCAGCGAGGTAAATAAGGGTGTAATTGGTCTCTTTCTACAACGATGATGTATACCATTTGAGGAAATCTAATATAATTTGAATATTTTTGATGCAAATACCACATTCCATTGTTGTGGTGCATCTCCAGACTGAAATTCGCACAACAGAGATGAAGGGTTGTCTGGTTGTTGCTATAACATTGGACCGCAGGTTACTCCTGATCACTGCTATAGATTAGGTAATTCTTAATTACACAAAGAGAGCTTAATTCTGAAGAGATTCAGGTATTGTATATACTGCCAGCTGTAAAAAAGTTACCGGGAGAAAAAGTTGCACAGTTTCACCCTAGTACAGGCAGTGTATCCAGACCATTGAGATTATACTGCACAAATGTAATGTATGAGTAAGTGCATTTTCATCAATTCCGAAAGAAAAACTTTTGTTGACTACCGGATGAATACTGCTCATATATATATATATATATATATATATATATATATATATATATATATATATATATATATATATATATATATATATATATATATATATATATATATATATATATATATATATTATTCTACAAACTAAAACAGGTTGTAATTCCCGTTCCAATACCAGTGCATTACAGGGATTCAATGAAATATTTTTACCAAGGGAAACTAAATATGAATTACATAACTTGTTTATATGAACAAATCATAACGTCAAACTGTGAGAAATCTGTGACTAAAAATTCGATGCGATGTCCACTATTTTCAAATCTATAGTAAATACAGTAAAACTACAAGTAAATTATAGAGAGTGACCTGCGGTACAGTTAGACAGCACAGTCCCAACCACTCTTCCTTTAGGTGTTCTTAAAGGAAGAAATATATGTAATGACGTTCTTGTTCTCGCAGTTCAACCTAGTGTGTGACAGGAGCTACCTGCGAGCTACTTATCAGAGTATTAACATGTTTGGTACAATATTTACCTGTATGGCAAGCGGTTACATCGCCGACAGGTATATCATTCAGAATTCTTATTGATTCAGAAATAATTATAGAAATACTGGCAATGATATGAATAATTATAATAATGATAGGAATGATAATAATGATGATAAAATAATAGTAAAAGTAATATTGATAATGAAGATAACAGTGCAATGACAATAACGATGGTCAAGTTAGTAATGATAATAACAATAACAATAATGATAGTAGTAGTAGTAGTAGTAATTATAAAAATGATAATAAAATTATGATAAGAACATTGATAGTGATAATAATGATAGGGATAATGAGAATTGTGATAACAATTAAAGTAAAAGTATCTGTAAATGAAGACTAGGTATTTGAAGGTATACAAATAACAAATATTTTGAATATGAAAAATATATTTGAGAGATAGAATAGTATCTAACAACAGACAAACTCACACCTTATGTCCATTAAAGATTCGGCAGGAAGGCCGTGGTTCTGGTCACCCACCTGACCTATGCCACCCTTGGCTTCTGCATCAGCTTCGCCAGCAACTTCTCTCTGATCCTCGCTCTCCGGTTCATCATGGGATGCGTAGGACTTCCAACGATTTATATCTTAGGTAACGTTGACTTTCCAACCTTGTATTTGAAGCGCTGGAGTGAAGCAACAGCTCCCACGCTTCTCTGACTCCTCAGTCATTTACATACAGTACATCAAGCATGTTAGGTAAACAAACATCTAGGACAGAATGAATAATGCTGTATAACATTGGTATAGTTAAAGTGTGTTATTGCATTATTCTGTCTTTCTCTCTCTCTCTCTCTCTCTCTCTCTCTCTCTCTCTCTCTCTCTCTCTCTCTCTCTCTCTCACACACACACACACACACACACACACACACACACCACACACACACACACACACACACACACACACACACAACACATACTCACAACACTGCAACACAAAACAAGGAAAACACGAATATGCCGAAGGCCTTATCGCTATCAGAGCATAGATGACAAGAGGATAAGGATAAGTCTGATATGCGAAGCTGAGCCTCGCCCGGGCTATGATGGAGCCCGGCCTATGCCGACTAATGTCGAATCGATCAACGTGTGTCAGATGTTAGGTGGTCATGTCATGTCGGTAATCAGGTGGTTCAAAGAATGTCCTCAATATTCTGCCAAATTAGAGATATTTTAAAATTATTGTGATATTAGTAACATATTCTTGATTGCAAATTCTTGATTGCAAGTTCGAGTAACATATAATTTATATGAACATAAAAGTTTAAGGGAAAATGAGCGTTTCCTATTTGAAAAAGGCTTTCACACCTAAAAAGGATGTGGCCCTGAGGGCCCACTCCTGTTCTTTGCCTCAGGGCCCTGGCTGCCTGATGGCGGCCCTGCCCCGCACTAACGGGAACGGAAGTGCTCCACACCGATTAGTCAAGAAACTCGCAGTACCTCTATCTACCGCCCTAAACTCCATCAACAGTTGCCATTTATCAAACAGTGTCGGCATGGTGTAGAAAGCCTGTCAGCTTTGATGTCAAAGTCGCTTTTTACAAATGTACCGATTGACGGGGCCATCGAAGTTGCTAAATGAGCGTTGGTAAAATGGACGAGGGGAACTACCACTCCCGATAGACGATTGTATCAAACTCATCCGTCTCTGCGTGGAGTTAGGGCCGTTTCAATTCTGTGGACGCGAAGATGAACAGATTCAGGGACTTGCGATGGGCTCACAATTTTCAGCAGTCCTTGCCCAGCTGTTCATGGAAACCCTTGTGGCTGACCACTACCGAAGCACTGTGGGAAGAAACATGGTCTCACTCTGCTACGTAGACGACATCCTTGGTGTAGTACCGACCATGACGAACCTGCCAGATCTCCTCCACAGACAATGCAGTACATCCCTTTATATAGTTCACCACAGAAAAAGAAAGAAATGAACAGCTCCCTTTCCTAGACACTTTGATCCACAGAAAGCAAGATGGTCCAATATTCTCTGTGTACAGAAACCGACCAATAAAGATTTCATTCATTGTTTCTCTTCCCATAGCAAGGACTAAAGAAGGCGTTGTTATTGAATTCTTCCTCCGACCCCTCAGAATATGCTGCCAGTTCTTGCAGGAAGAAATACAACACGTCTGCAACACCTTTCAACAATTCCACCATCCTCGCTCCATGCTCACCCACCTCCGACACAAGGCCGAAAAGATCATGAGCAGACCTAGAGGTGGCGCCATGAAAAACAAGACTCAAACAATAATCATCACTCACTCGGAATTGACTGAACACCTGGAGGCCCTAGTGGGCCACACTGTAAAGATAACTACGTCTTCAGGCAAGAAGATGGGATATCGTAAGAGAAAAGAGGTCAAAGCACAACAGATCCCTCAGCCAGGTGTACAGCATACCCTCTGCTGGTTGTGATAAAGTCTGCATAGGTGAGACAGCACGAGGACTGCACGACAAACGAATCAGCCAACACCGTAGCAATCTCCAACATCACAACACGAGGAGCGCCTTGGTTGTTCACATAGACACCGACGGTCACCTCCCGAAGTGGTCTCAGGCCTCCATCATAAAACAAGGCCTGCCCCCACGACAAAGGAAGATGGTAGAAGCGGTGTTCATTCATACAACGAACAACTTCAATGCTACTACGGGGAGCCACAAACTATCCAAGGTTGTCGCTCACCTGATTATCGATGTGACCTGACCACATATCAGTATATATGTTCCTTTATGTACCTTTTGTGTTAGCCTCCAGACGAGCACAGTGGTAACGTGTCCTCTCATCCAAGGGGTCACCCAGGCGGAAGAAGTTACAATTGTCGCCCAGAGGTTACTGCTGTGGCTGGGCACCACACTGGGTAAGGACTACGCTCTGTTGCGTCAGCACTCGCTGACACACGTTGATCGAGTTGACATTAGTTGGCACAGGTCGGGCTCCGCTCAT
>NW_020869103.1:1263330-1275830 GCF_003789085.1 Penaeus vannamei | reverse complement strand
TGAGATTGGAGTACCGAGGCCGCCGTACATGCCTAACTCTACAATTAATCTTATTAGACAATGCAAGGGAAATTTGAGGTTTGGACTGAATCTGCAGAAGTCTGATGCCGAGTATGGTGTTGACTTGGGTAATACGGCTGTGAACTGACGGGAGATCAAGCTCTTTCCTCATGACAAGAACTTTAGCAGTTATTGGGCAACCCAAAATGACTCTCATGGCCTTGTTCTGTAAGATTTCAAGGGGTCTGAGAACATTTTGTGGCAACATACTAAGAACCGGGCTCGCATAGTCTATCGTGGACCTAACAAGGGAAATGTACATCAATCTTAGGACTCTTAGGGAAGCACCAACGTATCTGTTACTTATGTATTGTAAAGGTCTTAAGCGCTCCAGGCAGCATTCTCTGATGTTTTGAACGATTTCCCGAGTGAAGCGGGAATTGCGGGACATGAGGTGGGGAGCAATCACCATAACACCTAGATACTTATAGGTGTCAGTTTTTGCAATAACTTGCCCACCTAAGCTTGGAATGTATGACAGTTTGTTTGATCTGGAAATATACTTAGTCTTGACAGGGTTGATTACGAGTCCAAGGGAAGTGCACTTTTTATTGAATCCCTGAAGAACATACTCCCCCTTATCAAATACCTGAATGAGAACGTCATCAGCATAGGATGTGATGCTGCATAGGTCTCCTAACTCACTTAAGCTTGCAAAGAGAGTGCATAAGAATGTTAAATAGTGAAGGGGACAAAACACCTCCTTGTGGAGTTCCTAACTCGAGTTCACCATAATTACTGTAGGTGCCTTGGTAACATACTCTTTTTCTTCTCAAAGACAGATAATCCTTTATCCATAGCAGAAGCTTGCCCTTAACTCCTAGGAGAGTTAATTCATGGAGGATTGCAGTAGGGGAAGCTCTGTCAAATGCACCCTTGAAATCTATGAAGTAAGAAGACTGTGCATTACTTCCATTGAGGTACTGTGCCAGGCACATTTGTGTTCCTTTCCCCTTTTGGAAACCAAAGACTGATGGGTGAATTTGATCTTTGATCTGGTGGAGCAGACGATTGAGGAGGATCCTTTCACAGGTTTTAGAGAGACAGGATGTCAGAGAAATCGGTCTAAATTCATCAGGACACCCTGGTTTTGGGATAGGAATAATGGTGGCTTGTTTCCAGGAAGTAGGCAAGAGGCCTGTAGAATAAGTTAAGTTGAAGAGATCAAGAAGAGGATTTCTTCCCTGTACCTGTACCTTTGCAAGGAGGCGAATGATGTCGTAAGTGATTCCATCATCCCCAGGTGCGGTGGATTTGCTAGTTTTAATAGCTGCAAGAAGTTCGTGTCTTGTAAATGGTGCATCAGCCTCATCTAAAAGTTGGCACTGATAGTTAATTTCATTTTTGTGTCTTGACTTAAGGGAGCATCTACGAATGGATAATGGAAGATTATCGAGAGAAGAATTTTCGCAACATTTACTGAGGATTGACAAAGCTACCCTTTCTGGATGAGGGTGGGGAGTGACATTGTGTGCATTGCCTTTAATCTTATTGATTTCCCTCCACACATTACTCATGGAGCTCGTGGAGTCAATCGATTCTGCCCAGGCATACAATCTCTCTTCCCGCTTTTGTGTCATTATCTCATTAAGTTTTTTACTAAAGAAAACAGGGTCCCTAGCTAAGTAGGGATTTTTTCCCAGGTTTTTTAGCTGATTTACTGTAGACCTTATTAGCTTTCTAAGTAGCTTTATTTCCGGATCTTTGGTAAGGTGATATTCTCGTTTGCCTCTGGAGGATGAAGACCTATATTTGACAGGGTTTCTGGGTTGGAGTTGGGTAATGAGGTTACCAACTTGTTGACAGAGAGTTTCATTAAAGTGATCAAGGCTGGTAGGAACATAGTGTTCATACCAGCAGCCAATCCTTTTAATAAACTCATCATGATGTTTAGTAGCAAGATGGTATCGAAGACGTGGCTGGGGCGGGCTTCTTTTAGCGAATGGGAGGGTGATACTTAATGCCCAATGATCACTGACTAAGAAAGGGACAACTTCCGCAGTGCATGGGAGTGGGTGCTGATTGTATAAGACTATATAATCTAATTTGCCACCTTGATAATGAGTCTTTTCAAAGGGGCACAATAGGTGTATGGGATCACTGGTGTTTTGAAGATAATCATAATATACCTTACCGTTTTTGCCTATGGTGCTTCCCTCAGAGCCAAGGAGAGGATGACGGGCATTAAAATCTCCACACAGTAAGACAGTAGCATTATGTATCATACTGTCGGGAGGTTTAGGTACCACTTCACTATCATGTGGGTTATATACATTAATGATGGTGATGGTTCTACCATCAAGAAATATTTTAACACCAAGATATTCAGCACTTGTATTGTCACGTTTGTCATCGATCACTTTTGATGGGATACTATTTTTTATGTAAATACCAAGTCCTCTTGTAGAAGGATTAGCAATATTAGGTTTGTCGTGATATGTGTACCCTGCAATTTTTGCATAACGAGCATCAGTTCTAACTTCCTGAAGGCAACACACATCAACATCTTCCGAGTGAAGATACTGAGCGAGGGTCGCCTTGCGTTTCTGTAAACTGTTAATGTTCCAGGTAATGCACTTTAACAGATTATTTTGATCCATCGATCATCACTTGACCGTTTCCAAGGCCCACTGGATGTTGTCGTTGCTCGAGGAAGAGCGCAAAAATCCTCTCCTGGAACTGCACCATCTGTTGCTGCATCATGAACATCATCTGCTCCATCTGCTTGAACAACATTTGTATCAAATCTTTCATTTCACTGTTGGATTCTTGCTTTTCCTGCTGCGGTGAGGGAGGAGCTGGAGCTGGTGATGGCGTCGGTGCTGCAGCTGGCACTGGAGCAGGAGCTGCAGCTGGTGCTACAGCTGGCGCTGGAGTGGGTGCTGCAACTGGAGTAGAAGCTGCAGCTGGAGTAGGTGCTGCAGCTGGTGCAGGTGCTGCAGCTGGTGCAGGTGCTACAGCTGGTGATGTGGCCGGTGCCATGGCTTTGTTTGCAGAGGCCTTCAGAGTTGACCTCTGCAGGTGTGGGAATTCCCGCACGTCATTAACGAGGGGCTGGGCGGGGTTTATTGGGGGGAGGGGCTGCCTGCTTTTTTTCATGTGTTGTCCTTCTGTCTTTCGGGTAGTAGGCGCATAATGGCGAGTTGGCATTATGCTCCTGACGACAGTTCACACATTTCCGAGGGATGATTTTACCTTCAGAAATTTTCTCTGCGCACTTTGAGCTTTCATGCGAAAGAGCGCAATATCGGCACCGCGGTGCCTCTCGTGGACACGCACGTGCCCCGTGTCCCCACTTTGAACAATGGGAGCAAAACGGGGTCAGAGATTTGAAGATGGCACATCTAAAGGGTGCCATGCCCTCCACCATTTTGATAGTTTTGGGGATTACCTCCCCCTCATATGTTATAATGACTCTCTGGGTCATCAATCCATTGATCTTCATGCGTTTGGCATGTACGACGCGCTCATTGTAAGACGTCATTTCATCTGTTTCGATTTCTCTTGGGACGTCGAACACAATAACATTTGTGCACTTGCCTTTTCCATACACTTTCGCCTTTTCTAGAATTTCGCCTCCTGCACCGGCAGTGGTTATGTGGGCAAGAATTTGTTCATTTTTACATCTCACAAACACATTGTTTCTCCCAATCTCAAGTTCAATGGACCCCTTTGTCTTGTTGTATGGGTCCAATTTTAAAGCCTGGGATACCCAGCGATACTTATCCCCGTGTGTCCGAAGCTTTGTGTCGGCTTTAAAATGTGCGCACAGGTGTCCAGGGGGCGTGATTTCTACAGAGTCAGGTAGTAGTCTTTTTGCTTTTTTCTTTATTGGTTCCTGGGGGAAGCCACTGATATCTTCCTCACGGAGGACACCATATCTACCCTCGGTTTCCATGGGCATGTCTGTCATTGTTTCGTTAGAGGTCGGGGTCATTTCCTGAAGAAACAGGGCCCGACCTGACCTCCCTGTGCAAACCCAGGTGCACACACGGGCCGCTTACGCCGCGCCCACACAGCACATCTGTGTCCGTACGTAGTTTTTTTCACTTATTTTACTTCACTATTTGATAATTAGGTCACTTTAGATTCAGAACAAATAATCATGTGAACATTATCGCGCACTGCAGCAATCCACAGCTGGCAGGTCTATGAAGACCTAATAGTCAAGGTAACACAAATCCCGTAAGGACAGGTCAAGGTCACAAGAGGTCACACAGCACGTCTGCACACTATGGTGACAGGATGATGACTGAGAGAGAGAGAGAGAGAGAGAGAGAGAGAGAGAGAGAGAGAGAGAAGAGAGAGAGAGAGAGAGAGAAAGAAAGAAAGAAAGAAAGAAGAAAGAGAGAGAATTATATTCATATATATATTATAATAATATATATATATATATATATATATATATATACATATACATATATATATCAAACTGCCTCAGGAAATATACAGTAACACATCTATTGTGCTACGTACTATCACGTGACATCCAAAAGTCCTGACATGAAAAACAAATATGAAATGTTATTGGTAAAGCTAACGAAGTCGAAAAATATTCAATTGTGAGCCGAAGATTAAAAGGAGATGGCAAACACTTTGCTCCTACACAGCATCTTGCTAGTCTTTAAGCAATTCCTGATACGATATAGAAGACGCAATTTTTGAAATTCTTTCTTTATTTTTTTTTCTCTTATCTTTTTGTTCCTTTTACGTTCCCTTCCTCCTGCCAGGGGCCTCTCGTGCCATGGGCGCCCTCGGTCATCTTCGGCGTGTCGTCCGTCGTGGCGGGCGTGGCCCTGCTGCCCATACACGAGACCCTGAACGTGCCCATGCCCGACACCATCGAGGACGTGCCCGATATCACACTCAAGCCTACATTATTCAGGTGAGCTGCGTGTTATCTTTGGGCGGACTCACCTCCCGCTCTGGCTCTCTCGTGGTGACTGCCAGCCTTGTTTCTTTGTCGCGGCTGTCAGCTGTGCCGTAAGCTATCTGCCAGAGAATAACAAATTAACTTTAACCCCCCCCCCCTAAAAAAAACTAATTTGAAATGTGGGGGGGGGGAGGGTCAGAGATTTAGTCATAACTTTTATTTTTACGTATTCAGCAGAAATATTACGTCCCGGGATTTCCTAAGCCTACTAGCTTACAGGAGCTTTTTTTCGAGCATTTTTTCAAATATTCATCGACAGGATGGCCCCCTTAAGTTCATTCACTTGGCCAACGAAAGTTCTGCCTTCAGAATTTTTTATTTTATCTTTATCCCAAATTCTATGATTCCCAGTTATATGGGCTTTACAACAAATGTCACATTTTACTGGCTTATTAGAAAAGTAAAGAACATGTCCTGATTTATAACATCCAACAATAACGTATTTGTTTCCAAAAATTCTATTCTTTCTGATTTATTTAAATTGAGAAACTTCTTGCAATCTTCTAATTTATGGCTATTTCCACAAAGTTAACAGCCCTTTACATTTGCTTCTACTGTATTAGCAAACACCATGGGCTTTGAGATTCTCTCTCTTTCAACCTTTTGCTTTAGAGCAAAACGTCCACATACAGGATCATTGGCCTTTTTTGCTTCTGTTCTTACAAAGTTTACCAAGTCAGATATTTTTTCTTTGCTGTGATTCATTCAAAGATATGCCAAATCTATCCCACAATTTAGGCTCGTCATGTCTGATGATAGGCCACTCTGAAGCCTTTGGAAATAGGCAAATGCTAGCACATCAACATCACCATACCTATCTTCTAATTCCTCTACTGCTGCAGGAAACCCCATCTTTGCATCCAAATATGTAAACCCTCTTCCAATCTTACTTGCTTCACCTTCAGTCAACTGCTGCAGATATCTCCTGCACTCTTCACAATCCTGACAATACTGTGTTACCTTTGAACGAAACTGAGGTAAAAAATGTACTCTAAAGTAAAGGGTTCCCAGAAAATTTACAAATTTTACATATTGGTTTCCGCAACTCATCTACTAACCTTGAGGTTTGCAAAAGTATTCAATTACTGTCATCGTTACATAGATATTGATTATGTTAATCATCAATTATCAAATCTCTAAATTTTACTGGATTTGAATTCCTCTTACTACTTGATTTCTTATCAGCTTCTGCATCACGAGAAAATATGAATTCAGTACCACTCTTAATATCAGTATCCTTAATAGTACTCTGAGAGTTTTCAATTTTTAACTCTTCATTTAATACCTTTTACTTTGCTCCAGAAATTTTGACTTCAGTATCTATTTCCAGTTCACTTACTTTACACTGCAATTCTGATTGTGCTAATTGTAACTCACGCTTTGCTCTTACAGAATCTTTATGTACTAATAATTCTGCTTTCCTTTGAGCTATATTTACTTTTTGTTCCTGTAGAGACGGGGAACATTTGGGGTTAACCTTTCATTCTCATTTCCTAACTCAACATCACATACTATTTTACTTAATGACAAGTTCATAAATTGCTACTTCTATCATCGCCTCTGAAATCAGGATTTAATAACTCCTTTGACACAATTGGCACAATAGTTTGTTCATCATCAACTACAATTTCATTTACCCTTTCACTCTGCAAAGCCTTGCTTGCATTTTACCAAATCCCAAACATCTCCATGTACTTATGTAGAAAGTCTCTCCTCTCTTCATAGCATGTTGCTATATCTTTGTAATCGTCTCTCCCTTCTGTTTCACTTCGTAAAAATAATTGATTAAAAACGACCTCTTTTTGTACAAACTTACCTGAAAGTTCTACAAACAAATTAAATTCTTATTTCACAACTGAATGATTATCATTACAAATCAATGCATTGATTTTATCGATGCACTCTTAGGCTACTAAAATTCTTATTAACATATGGCAAAACTAAATTCAATTTAAGCCTTAGGGGTTAACCTAGCTTTCCTCCTGGCACCTCTTGTTTCATCAGGTGCAGGGTCACTTGTTTGACAGTCAGGTTTGTTCATATTTAATTTCTCGTTACTCGCTTTCTATGAAGAGACGAACCACCGGAACCTTTCTTGTGGTCTTGATCACTTCGAACGTCCCAAAAAAAGTTTCCTCGTAGCGCATTCTGCAATGCTGGGATGTCCTTGGCCATGTGCTCGGCCGACTGCAGGCTAAGGAATGCCAGGTTGTCTGCGACTCATTTATTGGTCAACATTCCGTCAGTAGAATGCCCACATGAAATGACTGCTGCGGAGCAACAAAATACAATTTTCAATACAAAAGAAAACGTAAAAAATAAATGTACAAATAAGTTTTAAATATCAACAATATTAGATTCTTACCAGAATAATAGCTGGACATATTACTCCTCAGTAAATTGGTGGGCAGTCTGCCCAATACCATTAGTTGATTCTGAGGAAGGCGCAACCCTTTACAGTTTCAGTCCGCAAAATAGCGGTTTCTTGTGTACTTTCCATTAGAAAAACTTACCGGACAGCCTCTTCTCAACTTGGCGTTGCTATCCTATACATCTTTTAAAACAAAGTTTTCAACCTTTAGTAACATAAAGCTATTAGGGGTGTGTTCCTATTAGGTTTATTTCTAATAATGAAATTCTCAAAAACATTAAATGAATCTTCCATCATAACATTTGAATAACATGTAATTTTCTACCTATTACAATTAATTTTCTAAGAAGGGCATTGCATCTTTAGACCCAACATTCTCATGTATTTTTTTATTACATAATTTTTTGAACGTACGTAATAGCCAAACCAAAATATTGGATGCTATAAGACACAAACAGACTATATTATGATTAAAACACAAGTCGCGCAATTTACGGTTACCATACTATTATCGCCTTCTGATGGTGTGTGTATGTGTGGGGTGGTGTGTGTGGTGCTCGTGGTGGTTGTGTCTGAGTGGTGGTAGTGTGTGTGTGTTTCTATTATCATTTATTTTACTTATGTAGGGTTGGTAGTATCGGATAGACTATACAACCAGATAATAATCACTTACCAGCCACATATTAGATCATACGTAACAAGAACCACAGACATTAATGACTTGCTATAACACAAACATATATTAAATAATAAACCGACTGAACCCATCCAGACGACCTACGACAAACCATAACGACCCACGAGACGCTATGCAGTTACCCTCCGATGACAGAAGGTTGCCTATGTACATACACTACAGATCCCCTCTCTACATATATTTTCATATCATTATATTATCTGCTTAGTGCTTTTTTTTAGTTTATTTATTTACAGATTTAATTAACACATACACTTATTATTCACACATACGATACATATAGTGTATATATAATGTGTGGTTCGTGGTGGCACACTAGCTGTTGTGTGTAGTGTGGTGTGTGTGTGTGTGTGTGTGTGGTTGTGTGTGTGTGTGTATAGTACAGTATTCAACATTCAACACACAGAAACAAACCCACAACACCGCACAACAAAACCATGTTACACACACACACACACACACACACACATCACAACACTCAAACAGGCCACGACCGACGATACTAATATACATTTGTAATTAATAGTCTATAATATAATATTCTCTTAATGACATGCTTATAATAATTCCAATCACACAGATATATATAATGTCCAACAGAGAAACGGATATGTTCTCTTCTCTCTATCTATCTATCTATATTGTATCAATGTGATCCTATGTTCTTATTGCGATAGATTATTGTAGTGTGTGGCCATAATCCTCAATACTACTTTCCCTATTTATTACTTACATATATATACATAACATAACATATATAATATATATGTATTTAATCTTCATTAGCTTTATTCAATATATATGCGCATCACTATATTATCTATAAATTTACTATTTATATTAATAGTGATATCTAACATACACCCACTAGTCCTGTACTCTATCACACACACACACACACTACACACACATATATATATATATATATAATTAATTATATTATTAATATATTATATATACTATATATTATATTATATATAGTATACATACATGATTCAGTTAGGTCTGCATTTGAATATATTATGCCCTGATCTCTAACTGTAACGAAATATTTTTCTCTCACACAGGAGAAAACCAGATCTGAAGGTAACATGAAGTACAAGAGCTTAAATTAGGAACCAGCGTAATGTGAAATCAGCCCATGTCAGATTTTATCAATAATTGGATTTACTCTTCACTCCAAGATTAATTTTTTGTTGTTGTTTGAATGATAATACAGATAATGACGATTTATTTCTACAAATGTTAAAAAAATGTTGCCTTATGATATAATATCTTAAACTTTAATAAAATTTCTGACGTTTATGTTTTTCCTTTATCACTGAAAACTATATTATTATTTGGATCATTAGTAATGCATACGGTAGTGTGTTTTTGACACTGAATCAGTTATCAATTTGCATACACAATTTTAAGATATAGAATATGATTTTTAAGGTGAAATTTATCATCCACAGTCTAATTTTAAAACTCATTCATTACATTAAATTAATGTGATAAAAATAATGTCCCTGGTGATTAAGCCTTTGATTTGCCGCTTTATTGTCCTAATTTTCATATCTTGGTTCTATTTCTTATTGTTTGATGAGAAATACAGGGAGAGAGAGAAAGTGACGATGGAAGTAGAGAGAGAGAGAGAGAGAGAGAGAGAGAGAGAGAGAGAGAGAGAGAGAGAGAGAGAGAGAGAGAGAGAGAGAGAGAGAGAGAGAGAGAGAGAGAGAGAGAGAGAGAGAGAGAAGTTTTAGACGGGAAAGGGGATCGCACAGATACCTTCTCGAAAATAGGAACCTCGCTTTGATGACTTTAGGAGACCGTCTGGTCTTTTTTTTCGGCGTTTACGTCCATCTGAGGAAAGTCCGACGTTCCCTGGTCTTGCTGAGAACAGGATGGAGAACGATTATATTTTCGTCCAATATTATACGTTGTAAAACCCCATTAGAGCAACAATAAAGGTAAATAATAGAAAGTTATATCATATACAAGTATTCCGCACGTGATTTCATATGTAAAATGTAAACAAAGACGAAAAGGAAAAAGATCGCGATGTTTGGGTCCACATTTTAATGCATAGCACACGCATTTTCAGTCCGATTTTAACGTATCATGGCTCATTTTGTAGCTGAATTGTAGATCTATTACATGCTGTAATAAGATTTGCATATTTTCATGTGCGTCTTATAAAAATGACATATTTTCAAAATCGTAGAGTATTCAAATTGTTGCTTTCGAAAAAAAAAAAAGGTTGACTTCTACAAATTGGCTTCCGCATATTATAGTAGAAGGATTGTTCTATTCAGATATGAATTCAGATGGCAGAATGTTTTTTTTATCTATTTTTTCAGAGAGAGAAAAAAAATATTTAAACATGGTCAATGTAGGCCTATAGTCACCGAAAATTGCTGCCACCCTGCTACACTATACAGAAAATTTTAAGAAACCGTTACATGCTGGCAATGTCCGCAAGACTTTGGGGTGTAGGTAGAAGATAGAGGATTATGGTGTAGGAAGACATATCTCATACTTGTTTTGTTAATACCGAAATAATCATGAAAAGATGAGGAAAAAAGGACAATGTTGATAATTCGTAACTCCACCTATAGGGATGGGTAAAAGGATTCCGGGCGCAAATTATGTCCAAAAATGAACATATGGCTTATTTTGTAGAAAAAAATAAAATATCTACTTGTTTGGGATTTTGCAATTTTTGCCTGTGCTTCTTGTAGAAATGAAGAAAATTTTTACGTTTTTTTTTATTTTTTATTTTGTGGAGTCCTCTACTTCACCAAAAATACAAAGTGTAAATCGAAAAAATCTATAATGAACAAGTTGTGGCTGTAGGGTTGTTCTGTCAAAAAAAAAAAAAAAAAAAAAATAATAATAATAATAATTAAATAAATAAAATAAAATAAATAAAAAATTAAATGTCTTATCGTTTTCGAAGACGGAATCCTTTTACCAAGGCGCTGCATTTTCAGCATTGGCGTTTTCGGATTTTTTCGTTTTTTTGACAATAATTCAAAACTGTTCGGCCCATTTCGAAAAAAAAATCTACCACGGAGATCAGGCTAGGGTCTTCATAAAACGGTGTGTCTCATCAAAATCGGCAAGAAAAAGAAAGAAAAAAAAGAGAAAGAAAGAAAAAAAAAAAACATACGGTCTCGTTTACAGGTTTCTCTTCCCGTACTATGACACAAAATCCTCTTTTTGTTACTGTTGAGGGAAAGAACCGGAAAATGGCTAACTGGCAACAGCGGGAGGAACTCTGTGTTAACATGTTTGTGTTTGATGCTCTTGATGATAACGATGAAAGTGGACGGTTCAACCCGCTCAAAAATACACAGGAAGATACCAGCCTAAAGTATTCATTTCTATAAACATATTGTAGGTTATCAAGATCATTCGTTCAAAATGATTTTCAAACATTTATTTTCCGAGTGTGCTATTCAAGGCTGAATTTCATGCTCAATAACAGCATTTCTATTGAGTTGAATATGAATATACCAAAAACGTTTAATTAACCTTGGGAACTAATGAGATGGTTATCAGTTAAATATTCGCATCATTTTCTCGCATTCTGCTCCATTCATAATTACTTTGATATAATTTTTAGAGCTACGTAGGCTTTAACAAACGAATGCATGTATACTCGCGTGTGTGTGTCTGCGTGTGCATGTGCAGTTTACACACACACACACACACACACACACACACACACACACACACACACACACACACACACAGCACATATAATATATATATATTATATAATATACACATAGCATACATATATACATATATACAACACACATATATATACATATATATATATATATATATATATATATATTATATATATAATATATATATATACATTCTATTATACATATAATATTATATTATGTTGTAATATATACATATATATATATATATATATATATATATTGCTTATATATAATATATATATATTATTATATATATTTATATATATATATATAGTATATATATATATGTGTTGTATACATGTGTTGTGTATGTGTATGTGTGTGTGGTTGTGTGTGTGTGTGTGTGTGTGGTGTGTGTGTGTGTGTGTGTGTGTGTGTGTGTGTGTGTGTGTGTGTGTGTGTGTGTGTATGTGGTGTGTGTGTGTGTGTTGTTGTATGTGTGTGTGTGTGTTGTGTGTGTGTGTGGTGGTGTGTGTGTGGTTGTGTGTGTGTGTGTGTGTGTGTGTGTGCATGTATGTGTGAATGATGTGTTTGGACTTCATTACACATATATTATGATTGATATTAATACTATAATATATATATATATTATATATATATAATATATATATAATATATAATATTAATTATATATTATTTTATATATATAAGTAAATATTATTATTTTTGATGTATGTTTAGTATATGTGATTATATATAATATATATATATATAATA
>NW_020869103.1:1258290-1263230 GCF_003789085.1 Penaeus vannamei | reverse complement strand
GCCAATATCCACACAGGACACCCACCAACTGAATCACACTACTTTATTAAACTATTTTTCGCGTGTGGATCGTGGATTACCAAATTGTCTTATATAGGCGAGGTGTGTTTTTCTTTTTTTACTTATATATACACTTTTCTTTCGGTTGCAATATTGTGTTGATTTGTTGGTCTGGTGACTTGGTTTACGTAGTTTTTCTTTTTATTTTGGTCGGTTTAATGGGATATTTGATAAAAGTTTGCCAGTAATTTTTTTTCTCTTTTTTAAATGTGTTTTGTCAATCTTTACACTCATTTTCCAATCACTTCATAACTGTAGAGTGTTTGTATTATCAGGAGTTGTTCATTTATGTTAGATATTTATTACACAAAACTATGCTCCTCCTTACCATACAACGCCCCCTATGTGATAAATATGTGTGTTCGTTATTAGTACATGTGTGGTATATATTATGATGGCCTTATTATATGACGTGGTGTGTGTGTGGTGCACGTGTGTGTGTTTGAGAGGGAGAGAGAGAGAGAGAGAGAGAAGAAGAGAGAGAGAGAGAGAGAGAAGAGAAGAGAGGAGGAGGGAGAGGAAGCAGAGAGTGAGAGACGGGGACTGACGAGAGGGGAGAGAGAGTTAAATAACGCCAGTGAGAAACCAACAACACAACAGAGAAGAGAGAGACGAGAGAGAGAGAGAGAGAGAGAGAGAGAGCATAGAGAGAGTAAGAATAAGAGAGAAGGAACAACATAAGAGAGAGAAGAAGGAAGAGAGAGAGAGAGAGACGAGAGAGAGAGGGAGAGAGAGAGGAGAGAGAGAGAGAGACAGAGAGAGAGAGAGAGGTGAGAGAAGAGAGAGAGAGAGAGACGAGAGAGAGAGAGAGAGAGAAGAGAAGAGAAGAGAGAGAGAGAGTGAGAGAGAGAAGTAAAATAAGAGAGAGGAAACAACAGAGAGAGAGAGAGAGTAAATTAAGTGAGAGGAAACAATAGAGAGAGAGAGATAGAGAGATAGATAGATAGATAGATAGATAGAAGATAGAGAGAGAGAGAGAGAGAGACGAGAGAGAGGAAGAGAGAGAGAGAAGAGAGAGAGAAGCAGACAGACATAGGGGAGACTTAATTACGCTCTTTTCTCAGAATCAATTTCCACTCATATATTGAGGGGATATTACGTTGATTTGCAAAGAGAATGATATTGCAACGCGATGGGGTGGTGTCACGTGATATTGCATTGCAGTTGCAGAATGTTGTGTCATAGTAAGATCTATAAATATCACCGAAAGGAGAAATATACTCGATTCAGTGAAATTATGGCATTAATTACTGTTAAAAATCTATTGTTTATTTATCTATGTGTTGTTAATATGTTATAATTATGAAAATGTTCATAATACAATTATTGTATTATTACCAGTACCATTGAATACCAGTTATCATTATCACTATTCAATTATATCTATTCATTATTATTATTAATTATTTTATTTTATCTTTATCGTTATTTATTATCATTATTATATCAATATTGTAATCATTATTATTATCATTATTATTGCTTGTAAGTTGTCACTTATCATCCATTTGATTATATTATCATTATTGTCATTACTGTCATTCATTATCATTATTATTATTATCATTATTTCGCTATTATCATTAATCATTAATTATCATTATTCATAAATCATAATTAATCAATCATAATCATTATGTCTTATCCATTATTACCATCATTTCTGTTGTTATTATCATTTTTATTTATTTATCATCATTATATCACCATTAATTTATTATTACTTGTATCATTATTATCATCATTATCAAGTTATTATCATTATTATTTATTATCAATCATTATATCATTATTATATCATTGTCATTAATCATTATTATCATACATCCATTATCATCATATTATTTTATCCATAACTCATTATTGTTATTATCATCATTATTGTTATTATAATCATTATTGTTATTATCCTCATTACTGTTATTATCATCATTATTGATATCAATCTTGCTAGTATGATCATTATCAATACTGTAATTATCATCAATATTATTACGCGCGTGCGTGCGTGCGTGCGTACCTTTGCGTGTGCATCTGTTTGTGTTCAAACAATCGTTCCTGTCTATGTGAAGTGGACATCCCCCCCCCCCCCCCGCCCTCCTGAGAAGACTTATTCGAATAGGCCTAAATCCCGCCCCACAGAACCCGGGCGGCGCTTGAGCCCCCGCGGGAAATCTGACGGAGGGAAGAGGTCCTGCGGCGAGCACCAGCCACCGATATTAATTGCAAATAAGTCATTAGGCCACTTAACAGTCTTTCTTGCACAGGTGGACGAGCGGGTTGCAAGGAAAGAGGTTTTGATGAAAGTTTTAGGTGGAGTTGTGTCGTTGGTTGATGGGTAATTTTTAATTGGGTGATTATGTTGATGGCTGTTATTAATTTTCATGGATAATGTTATTAATTAATTGTTTCGTGGATAATCATTTCTTACGTGGATAATCATGCTATTAATGTCGATTATGGGTGATCTTGTTATTAGTTGTTATGGATGATTATTGTAAAATTTGTGATAATGTTGTGATAAATTATTTTAATGATTAATTATTCGGACATTAAATGATTATAATTACATTTTTTCCCAAACTCCTAAGAATAATCAAACTTTGACTAATTTCGCCGTGTTTAGAAGAAAAATGACTTGGACAAACCTTTTTTTCAAAACTGATTGTTATCGTAATTCTCATAATAGAAATAAATATAATGAATAGTTAAAGATAACGAAAACCTACTTTTCAAAAAACAATAATGATAAAAAAATGATGATTAATGAAATAAAAATAAATAAAATAAACAGACAAATAAATAAATCACAGTTATGAAAAGAAAACTCCTGAAATGCGAATTGCTGAAATCCAGAGGTTGACATGCTAGGAGAGTCCGACAGATTTCAGGCACGTTTTAAAGAAGAAAAAGAAGGAGACGGAGAAGGAGCGAAAGAAGAAGAAGAAGGAGACGGAGAAAGAGAAGGAGAAGAGGAGACGGAGGAAGAGAAGGAGAAGATGAGACGGAGAAAGAGAACGAGGAGACGGAGACGACGAAGGAGGAGAAAACGAAGAAAAAGAAAAAGAAGACGGATTAGGAGACGAAGAAGAAAATGAAGAAGGATGAGAAGACGAAGAAGAAGAAAAGAAAGAAGGAGGAAGAGAAGACGAAGAAGACAGTCGACCACGACGTACACTACATCTGAATTCTCAATAAAATAATTGACACAAGTTAAAACATCAATGGTATTTCCTTGAATAAAATATTTGGCGTTTCTCTGCATGTCCTCACTTGGTACATTCACTTACCTTTCTTTACTGTTTCGAAAACCATGACTTATTACTTTCTACTGTACGTTTTACCTTTACTTTATTGTACGTGTTGTTTACTTCAACAGTGCACTCCAGATAGACCATTGTACAATTTACTTCAGATAGAGCAGTGCACAATGTGCTTCATCAGATTAGAGCTTCAGATAGAGCAATGACAATTTATTTCAGATAGAAAAGTGCTCAATATACTCCAGATAGATCAATGTACAATCCATTTCTGATAGAGCAGTGCACAATGTACTTCATCACATAAAGCAATGTACATCTTGGTTCATTTTACATTATTTTGTATAACGCTACATAACTATAATCTTCCTTCGTTTAAAGTTTTTACGTTCCAGGTATGATAATTAAAAATACTGCATTACAACTATATACTTTTTTTTGGCATTGATTTGCACCTTTTCTTAGCATGTTATGTAATCAATTTCTTATTTTTTTCTGGGAGTTTTGTTAAATAAATTCATCCGAACTGGATGATAGATGTAGGACATCACGATAATAAAGTGTCCAAATGGGTATTAAAACACACACACACACACACACACACACACACAGGAAAATGAGCAAAAATAATAATGATAATAAAAGGAACTGACAAGGAAACAGAATAAACAAACGATGATGAAACAAAGAGAGGAAATTAGACGATTTCACAGTTAACCTACAAACATCTGTACACAACAATAAACAACCTTAACAACAACGAACACCCTGAATAACAACAAACAACCTTAACAATCATAACAACGAAAAACAACTTTAACAACGACAAACAACCTTAACTACGACAAACAACCTCAACAACAACCATAACAACAACAAATAACCTTAACAACAAACAACCATAACAACAAACAACCATAACAACAACAAACCTAAACAACAACAAACAACCTTGACAACAAACAACCATAACAACACAAAAACAACAAACAACCATAACAACAACAAACAACCTTAACAACAAAAACAACAACAAAAACAACAACAACAACCAACAACAACAAAAACAAACAACAACACAACCAACAACAAACAAAACAACAACAACAATAACAACAAACAACCATAACAACAACGAACAACCTTAACAGGAAACAACTTTAACAGCAACAACCTTAACAACGACAAACAACCTTAACAACAACAAACAACCTTAACATTAAACAACAACAACAAACAACAAACAACCTTAACAACAACAAACAACCTTAACAAACAAACAACCAACAAACAACAAACAACCTTAACAACAACAAACCTTAAAAACAGCAAACAATCTTAACAACAACAAACCTTAACACCAAACAACCTTAACAACAACAAACCTTAACACCAAACAACCTTAACAGACAGCCTTAAAAACAACAAACAACCTTAACAACAAACAACATTAACAACAAACAACCTTAATAACAACAAACCACCTGAACAACACACCTTTAACAACAACAAACAACCTTAACAACAACAAACACACTTATTAACAACAAACGACCTTAACAACAAACAACCCTAAACACAACAAACGACCTTAAACATAACAACCAACCTTAACAACAA
>NW_020869103.1:1223290-1243290 GCF_003789085.1 Penaeus vannamei | reverse complement strand
CAAAATGGAATACCCTAGAGTTTGAACATTTAGTAATGTGCTACCGTTAGTACTTCAGTTCACTCTAGGTGTATGTCCCCCGTCTTGTGATGAGAAGAAATGGGATCAAAGCAGTGATTAAGGGGTAATTAAGCCTCTTTAACCCTTCAAACAACGATGACCTATGAATCGCGGACACGTCGAAGTGAAACGAACCGCGCAATGAGGCTGGGTGCGCGCCTTAGAGTATAAGAAGGGCCGGCAGGTCGTAGGTTCCCAGGCTCCTCCTGACGCAGAAGCAGACTCAACGCTCACACACGCACCGGCTCCAGCGCCCCCTCGACGCCCCGAGACTTGCATTCGACGCTCACTCGCCAGCCCTTGCGCCTCTCCCTCAGCCCCTCCCGAACGTCGCTCCTCCAAAGGTAGGCGAAGGGTTTAGGGATTTGTACGTGTCTGTCGGAGTTAGAAATGCGGGGGGAAAGACCCCTTGGACTCGCGTGCTTTTGAGAGGGACGTTTTCAAAGTGTTGTGGGATTCAGGGGGACTTCCAGCGCTGTGTGTTTGTGGATTAGTGTTGCTGTTTGTTAGTGTGTTAGGCAGGGGAGTGTTAAGGAGAGAAAGAGCTGATAACAAATAGCGCTAGGCCATGCAGACAATTAGGACACACTCGTGGGATTATCACCAGAAACAGAGCAATTATAGCTGATCCGTACATCAGATTTAATTGATTCATAACGTCAGATGTCTCCCATATTACGTGGGTAGATAGGGGGCTTTAGATATCGGAATATATATACGCCGTGTGACAAGATAGACTGCAAACGTGACTGACTTTTCAGTGTAAAAGGATACGGATATCAACCTTACGGGACTTTATACTTGACTCGCGGCGTTAAAGTCTCGGGTGGGGGGGGGGGGGCGTAAACGGAATATACATAGCATAATGTTTGCACTTTGACCTTCACTAAAGATCATGTTGAACTTCTCAGCATAATATAACATTACCTGTCATTCGGAATTTAGAAGTTTAGTTTATATCATTGTGTATTCTTTGGGCCGTATATACAAAACAAACTTCTCATGTTAGATGTACTCTGAACTTATCTTTAGATATTTTGTATCCATACTTCAGAATTTTTTTGCGCGATAGTATGAGATTATGAGGGGATTCTTGCTTATTTTATGGGTAACTTCACCTTCATAAAACGTGCTTACATTGGTGAAGAAAAGCGATTTATAATAATGTTCAAAATTCCAAGCCGACATTTGATGTTCAAACAAATACAGAACTTCGTGGGCAGTAGAAACTATCACAATATTAGTTCTTGTTTTGTTTACGTTTGGTTCCGCTATTGCATCTCTGTATACATGTTGTTGTGTATTTGTTTGTGTGTTTCCAACCCAATAATGAGGATGCGTGAGTGTGTTGACTCAGTAACTCCAGTCTTCATGAGTAGCTGGAATTACCCATCGCCAAAATACATAAGATAAAATATCAGACTGAAGGACTTATCTTCTTTCAGTGTTTTGTATCATACTTCACGTCACATGCAGTGGAAGTTTTGTCATCCGTCTTCAAAATATCTCAAGTGTTTTTTTTTTCTCTCTCTATAGATTGGTTAACTCTTTCAATCTCCTCTCTTCTCTCTCTCTCTCTCTCTCTCTCTCTCTCTCTCTCTCTCTCTCTCTTCTCTCTCTCTCTCTTCTCTTTTCTTTTCTTTTCTTTTCTTTTCTTTTCTTTTCTTTTCTTTTCTTTTCTTTTCTTTTCTTTTCTTTTCTTTTCTTTTCTTTTCTTTTCTTTTCTTTTCTTTTCTTTTCTCTTTCTCTTCTTCTCTCTCTTCTCTCTTCTCTCTCTCTCTCTCTCTCTCTCTCTCTCTCTCTCTCTTCTCTCTTTCTATATATATATATATATATATATATATATATATACTGTGTGTGTGTGTGTGTGTGTGTGTGTGTGTGTGTGTGTGTGTGTGTGTGTGTGTGTGTGTGTGTGTGTGTGTGTGTGTGTGTTATATATAATATATATATATATATATATATATATATATATATATATATGTATATATATATAATAATATATATATATATATATATATATATATGTATATATTATATATATATATATATATATATATATATATATATATATATATATATATATACATATACATATATATATATATATATATATATATATATATATATATATATATATATATATATATATATATATATAATATACATATACATATACATATATATATATATATATATATATATATATATATATATATATATATATATATATATATATATATATATACGCTCTCTTTGTCTCTTTCTTTCTTCCTCCCATTTTACCTGTCTATCTTTCTTTGCTTATTAGTTCATCTGTCTCAATAGTTAGCTGGCTATTTGCCTGTTTTCCTGTCTATCTATGGGTCTGTCTTAACTATCTGCTTATCTTTCTTTCTATCTATCTCTGTACATTTGTGTCAAATACACCCCACTACAATCCGCTCTATCGCTCTTTGCCTCTTCCTCTATTCTTTATTTCTTCTTTCCCAATCTATCTCCTTATGTACGGTTCAATCTCCCCTTCTCTCTTTCCCTTTCCTTTTTCCTCCCCCTTTTCTCTCTCCAATCCCTCTTTCTCCCTTCTCCCTCTTTCCTCCTCAACTCTCCCCTCCTTCTCTCTCTCTCATTATATCCCTCTTCTCCTTTTACTCGTTTCCCTCTCATTATATTTCTCTTCCCCATCCCTACTCTCCCATGTCTCTTCTCCCCCCCCCCTCTCTCTCTCTCTCTCTCTATCTATCAATCTATCTATCTATTTATTTGTTTGTCTGCCTCTGTCTATCTATCTATTTGTGTATCTGTCTTCTCCATATATCTATATATTCATCTATCGATCTGTCTATATATCCATCTATCTATCTATTCACCTGTTTATCTATCTATCTATCTGATTACCTATCTATCTACCTACTTATCTCTCTCCCTTTCCCTTTCTTCCCAATCTTCCACTCCTTTCCCCTCCCCCTTCTCCTCACATCTCCCTTCCCCTCCCCTCCCTCTCTCTCTCTCTCTCTCTCTCTCTCTCTCTCTCTCTCTCTCTCTCTCTCTCTCTCTCTCTCTCTCTCTCTCTCTCTCTCTCTCTTCTCTCTCTCTCTCTCTCCTCTCTCACTTCCCCTCATCTCTCCTCCTCTTACCTCATCACCCTTGTCCATCCTCCTTTCTCCTCCCCTCTCCTCATCTCCCTTAACCTCTCCTCATCTCCCCTCACCATCCCACCTTTCTCCTCACCTCCCCTCACTTCACTCGCCACGCTTCATTACCTAAAATAAAGAGTTCACGAACACACACAGCCCTCAGAATGGGAGTCCCTCGAGAACCTGCATTCAAAATTTTCTTTTAACATTTAAGGAGAAGAAATAAAGAGGTATGGCATTTTTTCTGGATATGGGGGGGTAGATGGGGGGGGGCAGGGGGGGGGGGTCTGTAGGGAATTTTTAAAGGGTTGTTGTTGCTGTTGGTCTTGTAGTCTGTTGTCGTTATTCTGTTAATTGTTGATCTAATCTAGCTTTATTTGTTGTGTGTGCTCATTCTTTTACTTTTATTTTTGTTCGACACTTCCCTCTTTATTATCATTTTTTGTACTCTTATTCTTTTTTTTCTCTCCCTTTACTTTATTACATTTTCTTCTTCCTCTTTTCCCTTTTCCCCTTATCTTACCCCTCTCTTATCCCTCATTCGCTCCCTTCCCTCTTCCCCCTTTCTTCTGTTCTCCTCCCTTCTTCCCTTTCTTCTTTTCTTCTATCCCCTCTTCCTTCTTTCGTTTTCTTTTCCCCTCATTCTTACTCTCTCTCCTTTCCCTATTCCAATAGAAAAAAGGGGAATCGTTCACAAAAGCACTTAATATTTTTTTCTACTTGACTAGAAATATAGGTCTGTATGTTGTGAAGTATGTGTGCGTTCGTTTGTGTGTGTATGTGTAGGTTTCGTGTGTGTGTGTGTGAGTTTTGCCGCGTGTATGTGTGCGAATAAGTAGGTTTATTGATATCCGATCGTCAATAAAATTCACCCGGTAAGCGAATAACTGCAATCCCGCTGGTAAAGGACCAGGCCCCCTTCCAATTAGTCTCATTCGAGGAGTCGCGAGTGCGAATCATTTTCTCTAACTTTTCCGCCACTCTTCCACAATCCCTTTTAAACAACAGAAAGAAGAGATAATAATGATTAACGTCAAGAACAAAAGGAAATCAAGATGATGAAAAACGCGAAATAGAACTAAATAATACCGCCGCTTTTTCAAAATCTTAAACAAAAGGGAGAAAAAAATAATAAATGATAAACAAGCAAAATAATATAATAAACAAACTGGAAATAAAAAAAAGAAAAAGAAAAAAAAAACACGAAGCGAATCTCCAACCTTTTATGCCATCTGTGTTCCGCTCTCTGCGCCCCCCCTCCCTCCCCCCTTCCCCCCCTCCCCCCCTCCACCGCGCGGGCAAGACGGGGCACTGTTCGCTTCCCTCCCGTCTCTTGTTTCACGGTAAATATTACTTCCCACCAAGGACACTCAGCCTTGTTTGCCCGCTTTCCCACTCGGACCAATACAGAAAACTGATGAAACCGACTTACCGGAGACAAAGTTGCTGGCTCTCCTTTCTGCATGTCCTTTTGAAGGCCGCTCTTTGATGAGCTCCGCGGGAAGCTATTTACACTAACTCGCCGACTTGAAAACGGATTTGGTTGGTTATTTTTGTCTACATGCACATAAGATTAATTTATGTATTTATATATATATATATATATATATATATACTATGGGCGATATATAACAGATATAATATATATATAATTATATGTATAAGTGTGTGTGTATATATATATCATCATATGGGTATATCAATGGCATGTATGTATAAGTACATACACATTCACTGTCACATTCACTACGGAATAACACATACCACATTCACTGTATGACCCTTAATTAAAACCCCCCCGGACGTAACACCCAGACCTAACCTACGCCGACGCGCTACCCCAGAGCTCATTACCCCCCCCCCCCCCAACCCGCCCTCACCTGGTTATCAAGTCCCGACAGGTAATAAGGAATCGCGGGGTTTATTGGCCTTTATTTCGATACATGCGATCCTCTCCGCGAAGCTAGTAAAGGCTTATACTTCGTTCCTTTTCTTCAGTTCTTGTTGGGTCGTTCTTCTTTTTTTTTCCGTCGGTCACGTGGTAATAGATAAATTATTTGTTTTAAGGCGTTCAAAGATAACGGTTTATCACTAATATGATTTTTTGGGGTAATAGCTCATAATAATAACTATTTCAGTTATTATGATATATTGTTTTCATATTCTATCAATTTAATTAAATGATCATTTCGGTCAAACTTTCTCTCTTGATAAGAAAAAAATCCGACATGGCAGCAGCTTATAATAGCAACAGCGACCCCAGTGTTATATTCACACTTAATAACACAACAGACGAAGATATAGATGATGAAGCATGTATCCCCGCTTTGTGATGACACCTACTTTCATTATCATTAATTACCCTGAGGTTCATCACTTCCACATTATTAATAAACGGGCTGATGTTGTACCCGTTGGCTTGTAATAAACAGCAACGGAAATAACGGGTTTATATACAAGGCGGATGCAGCGAGCAATACGTCTTTGTTCTTAGGATGAATGATTGGCTTGGGACGCTGCTCCGATCAGCTGTTTTGGGTTCGGGTGCGGGGAGGGCCGGGGGAAGGGGGGGGGGGGTAGGATTGTGTCCTAGCTTAGTGTCTCTTTTTCTTTGCTTCATTTCCTCTCTGAAGCTTTTTTTTTTCGTCTCTATCTCTTCTCTCTCTCTCTCTCTCTCTCTCCATACATGTATATATATATATATACATATATATATATATATATATATATATATATATATATATATATATATATATATATATATGTATAGATATACATATGTGTGTGTATATGTATGTGTGTGTGTTGTGTGTGTGTATATATATATATATATATATATATATATATATATATATATATATATATATATTATATATATATAATACAACACACACACACACACACACACACACACCACACACACACACACACACACACACACACACCACACACACATAATATATATATATATATATATATATATATATATATATATATAATATCATAATACACACACACACACACACACACACACACACACACACACACACACACACACACACACACACACACACACACACACACATATATATATATATATATATATATAATATATATATATATATATATATATATATATATATATATATATATATACACACACACACACACACACACACCACACACACACACACAATATATATATATTTATATATATATTATATATATATATATATATATATATATATATATATATTACATATACGCACACACACAACACACACACAAAATATATATATATGTGTTTCATTCTCGTTTCTTCTCTTTTCTTCCTTCCTCTTCTCATCTCTTCTGAGAAATCAAATAATACATATTTTCATAGCCCAAGACCCTACTTTTTACCCGAATAACGAGGCCTTCTTGGTTACCCTCAATGACAGTAACGAGCCAGGAAATGGTCTGGGCTGCGGGGCGGTTCGATGTGTGTGTGCAGTGTATTCCCACTCTGGCTCTGCCCTTGCTTCTCTGTCTGTCTGTCTGTCTCTCTTTCTCTCTCTCTGTCTGTCTGTATGTATGTCTGTATGTCTCTCTCTTCCTTTCTCTCTCTCTCTTTCTCTCTTTCTCTGTCTGTCTGTATGTCTCTCTCTCTCTTCCTTTCTTTCTCTCTCTCTCTCTCTCTCTCTCTCTCTCTCTCTCTCTCTCTCTCTCTCTCTCTCTCTCTCTCTCTCTCTCTCTCTCTCTCTCTCTCTCTCTCTCTCTCTCTCTCTTACATGTTAACCTATGCATGCATTTTGATTCACTTGAAAACATGTATTCACTTAAAGCAACACAGATTTCCGATTAGTTATAATAAGAGAATTCAACGTGATAACACAAAGAATACGTATGTTGATAATTAACACAAAGAATATTTGCATCCACTCAAAAATCTCGGGCAGCAGGGGCGGGGATGGGGGGGGGGGTAGGGGGGGTGGGGGAGGGGCCAGGAGGGGGGGAGGGGGAGGGGGAAGGTGTGGCGGGGGTAGGTGAGGGGTGGGGGAGGGGCAGGAGAGGGAGGGGGGAGGGGGAAGTGTGACAAATACATAAGATAACGAAAAAAGAAGCATCGATTCATGTATATATATATAAAAAATAGCCTACATTTTCGATAACAAGATCAATATGTGCTACTGTTATCTAATTACATCTCCTTTTATCTCTGATCCCCTCCCCCTTCCCCTCCCCCCCCTCCCTCCCCTTTATCCACCCTTCCCTCTCATCTCCATATATTTGTCTTCTCTCCAATATTCACGTATTTCTCTGTTGTATTTATTTCCTTCTCTCTTTTCTTCTTCCTTCTTCCCCTTTTTCTCTCTTCTTTTTAGTTCTGTTCTTTTTCGCTTTTCTCTTTTATTCCATCCTTTTCCTTTCTCTCGTTCTCATTCTTTCACTTCGTTATCTCTCTCTTCTCTTCTCTCTCTATCTCTCTTTCTCTTTCAAATTTTTTCTCTCTTCTATTCTCTCTCTTTTCTCTTCTTTCTCTTATCTCATTTTTCTTTCTTTTTTATTCATCTCCTTTCACACCATCTTCCTCCACCTCGTCCCCCCTTTACCCCTCTCCTCATCCTCCCTCCCTCTATCCTCTCTATCACTCTTCCCTGCTCCTCTCCTCATTCACTCCCACCCCGTCTCTCCCTCCTCCCTCCCCAACTCCTGTCAACCCTCCTCCTCTAACCCCTCTCCCTCTCTTCTACAACTCCTCTTTACCCTTTCCTTCCCCCTCCCACTCCTCTCCCTCCTCCATCCCACCAACTATCCACCACCTCCTCCTCCAACTCGTCTCCCCTTCACCACCTCCTCCCCACCCCACAATTCCTCCCCTCCACCAACTCTTCCCTCCCTCCCCCTCTAAACCAGTCCCTCCTCTTCTCCTCTCCCTCTTGTCCCTCTCCACTCCTCTTTCCTCCCTCCAGCACCTCCTCCCTCCCTCTCCGGTCCCTCTCCCTCCACCTCCAGCACCTCCAACCTCTTCAACCCCTCCCCATTCCACCCAACCCCACCCCACGCCCCATCAACTAGGCCTCCTGGTGCCGCCCACAAGAGAAATTCATTCATATGTCATCATTTCATTCACAGTTTCCTGGGTGGATCCGCGAGTGTAGAAAAAAAAACAACAACTCATTTCGGACATTCTAACGACCCTAGACAGACTAGATGATGTTTTCCATTTTCTAAAAAATAAAAAATAAAATAAAAGATAAAATGTAAAAAGACAATCTTATCTCCAAAGCTGATTACTGTTCATATTCATTGATATTTGATAATTCTGCGTATGTTTTGCGTATCAATCCCGCTACTGGAATATGTCACCTCAAGAAACCTTTTCTTTTTTATACTAAAAGAAAGAGAGATATAGATATGTAGATAGAAAGGTAGACAGATAGAAAGAGATAGATAGATAGAAACAGAAAGAGAGAGATATACAGAGACGATAGATAGATAGATAGATAGATAGAGAGAGAGAGAGAGAGGGAGAGAAGAAAGAGAAAAAAAAAAAAGAGTAAGAAAAAATAGAGAAAGAGAAAGAGAGAGAAAAAAAATGAAATAGAAAAGAAAAGAGAAAGAGAGAGAGAGATACTTCCTGTTAAAGTTATTTTGGATTCTCGCTTCTAGCTTTCTCGAAAAAAAATCAAATTAACTTTTTTGTTCCTCTCAAAGAATGGATATTAAATTTCTTTTGAATAAAAAAGGATGTCGGTTTTATAAAGTAGCAAAAACAGTGGGTTATTGTATATACTTGAGTACGCTGTATAATACCTTCATAAATAAATATGTTGCGTAAAGACCTACACCAACATAGATAAACACGTACAAACACACTTTCTTACTCACTCATAAGAATAAACATAAACATGTAACACACGCACATACTTACTAACATAGACACGGGATAGATACTCATATAGATAGATTGATAGATGGTTAGATAGATAGACAAATACATAGACGAACAGATAGATAGATAAATAGATAGACAGACAGATAGATAGATAGATAGACAGATAGATAGACAGATAGATAGATAGACAGACAGATAGATAGATAGACGGACAGATAGATAAATAGATAGATACATAGATAGACAGATAGATAGATAAATGGATAGATAGTTAGACACACTAACAAATAGACAGACAGATCAGATAGATAGATAGACAGGCAGATAGGTAAATAGATAAATAGATGCGGAGAGAGATACAGTTATATATACAACTATACATGTATGTATATATGTACCTGCGTGTACGTACATACATCAACACAGTAAGTGAATCTTTACTGACTCTCCAGAAACTCTACCTAAGGTCACTCTCCACTCGCGTCACATCATACAACCGTCTTCACATCAAACCGTCGTCACATAACACGTCACATCATCACATCACTCACACTGTGCTATAGGTATAGGGTTCCTTGTAATCTCCTTCCTCCTTCTCCTGCTCTGACCTCTCTTATTTCTTTTTTTTCTGCTCCTCCTCTTCGTCTTGTTTTTTCTCATTCTCCTACTCTTCCTACTTCTCCTCTTCTCTTCCTATTCCTCTTCCTTCTCCTCATTTTCTTATACTCTTTTTCTTCTTCCTTCTACTTTTTGTTCCTTCTTCTTCCTCCTCCTCCTCTCTTCATCCTCCTTCTCTTCCTCCTTTTCATACTGCCACTCCTTTTCCTCCTCCTCCTTCTCTTTCTCCGTTTCCTCTCTTTCACCTCCTCTATTTCTTCCTCCTCCTCCTCCTCCTCTTCATACTCCCACTCTTCCTCCTCCTCCTCTTCATAATCCCATTCTTCCTCCTCCTCCTCCTCGTCCTCTTCATACACCTACTCCTCCTCCTCCACCACCACAACCTCCTCCTCCTCCACCACCACCTCCTCTTCCTCCTCCTCTTCATACACCACTCCTCCTCTTCCTCCACCTCCTCCTCCCACTCCTCTTCCTCCTCCTCCTCCTCCACCTCCTCTTCATACCCCTACTCCTCTTCCTCCTCCTCCTCCACTTCATACACCACCCTCTCCTCCTCCTCCTCCTCCTCCTCCACCTCCTCTCTCATACCCTACTCCTCTTCCTCCTCCTCCTACTCCACTTCATACACACCTCCTCCTCCTCCTCCTCCTCCTCCTCCTCCACCTCCTCCGACTCCTTTTCCTCCTCCTCCACCTCCTCCTCCGACTCCTTTCCTCCTCTCTCCTCCTCCGACTCCTTCCTCCTCCTCAACCTCCTCCTCCCTCCTCCTCCTCCACCTCCTCTCCTCCGACTCCTTTCCTCCTCTCCTCCTCCTCCTCCCTCCTCCACCTCCTCTCCTCCTCCTCCTCCGACTCCTTTTCCTCCTCTCGGACGCGCAGGAGACCAGACCTATTCTCGGGGAACTGTCATCCCTACTAAAGGTTTGTGACAGACGTGGACTCTTGTTAACCGACCCCTGTTAACGTGGAGGACAGGTGGCTCGGGGTTGCTCATAACAGGGTGTGTGTGTGAAGGGGGAGAGAAGGTGGGGGGGTGGTGGGTGGTGGTGGGGGTGGGTTGAGGGAGAGATCGGGGCGGGGCGGGAGGAGAGGGGGAGAGAGGGGAAGGTTACAGACCCTTGGCGGCGTTGGTTTTGAAAATTTCTGTGTGATGTGGATTTTTTTTTTTTTTTTTTTTGGGGGGGTTGGAGGGTGTCGCTTTTATTTGTTTGTTTATCTTTGTGTGTTTGGGGAGAGAGAGAGGGATGGTGGGGGGGGATATCTGGAGGTGAAGATCTATGATGTCGATTTATTATCAGCTTTTTTTTTATCTGTTTGCTTGTTTGTTGTGGTTGTATTTTCTGTGGAATCAATAAAGGTTTATGTTGGATGATACAAAATGCATTAGAATCAAGTGAGGATAATATTATGCAAAAAATACTAAACCATCATCATTTATCAACAGTGTGGTTTCACTTGTCAAAATAATAATAATAATAGTGATAATGATAATAATAATAATAACAATAATAATGATGATAATAATGGTGATAATGATAATGATAATATATAATAATAATAATATATAATAAATAATGATAATAATAATAATAATAATAATAATAATGATAATAATAATAATAATAATATAATAATAATAATGTAATATGATAATAATAATATAATAATAATAATAATAATAATATAATGATGATAATAGCAGACAAATAGATAAAAAAATACACACACAGCCGGTCATATCTCCTTACCTGAGTATATCAGGTTACAGAGACGAACGGAATAATGATATTGAGGATAAACACGCACACACACAAACACGTTCACAGTCATGCCCTCACAAATAGATACACACCCACAAAACGAACATACGCACATACACAAAACACAGACACACATCCTTTCTCACAAATAAATACACACCCATAAAGCAAACACACATACACAAACCACACACCCACCCATCCACACACACAAACGCCCACCTACCCATCCACACCCACCCACCCACCCACATACACCAACACCCACCCACCACCATCCACACACACAACACCCCACCACCCACCCACCACACACACAAACACCCACCCACCAACACCCATCCACCCACCCACCCATACACCAACGCCCATCCACCACCCACCCATCCACACACAACAAACACAATCCAATCCCATCTCACTGCCTCCTCTCCAGCGAATTCCAACCTGACGGGCGCCCCCCCCCCTCTCTCTCCTTCAGATGAGTCGTTTCCTGTGCCACATGACCCTCCTGCTCCTGGCCGCCGTGGCACTCTCGGCCGCACAAGGTTTCTACTCCCAGCGATATGGCAAGCGAGGAGACAGCAACAGGGAGATTACAGGTGAGTCAGGTGTGAGTTTGGGTATTCAGCTTACTCACTTTACTCACCCGAAGAGACGACGCTGGGGAGGTCAGGGGTGAGTCAGGTGTGAGTTTGGCTATTCAGCTTACTCACTTTCCTCATCCGAAGAGACGACGATGGGGAGGTCAGGGGTGAGTCAAGTGAGTTCAGATACTCATTTTATTCACTTGGGGAGACGTTAAAAGGGGTGGTTAGAGGTGAGTCAGGTGTGAGTGTGGGTATTCAGCTTACTCACTTGGGAAGACGGCAATAGAGTGGTTAGGGTTGAGTCAAGTACGGGGTTCAGGTACTCACTTTACTCACCCGAAGAGACGATACAGGGGTGAGTCAAATGTGAGTTCAGGGATTCACTTTACTCACTTGAGGAGACAGCACTAGGTATATGATATGATATTCCAGCAAGAGGACCACAGATGAATATGAGTCACCTATGAGTTCATCACTCATCTTATTCACCTCTAATGGGATACGATACAGGGAATAAGGCACAGATGAGTCAATTGTGAGTACCATACTCACCTACGACTTACCTCTAATGAGATGAATGAGTGAGTAATTCACCGTTAGAGACCAGTGAATTAGTCTCATCCACATGTGAATATCCACTTGGTATTCAAAAGGATTAAGTGAGGGGGCAGAGTGGATTAAAGGACTTGTGGATAGGGTTATGGATAGATGTGGATAGATTCATTGTTAGGAAAAGGGAAATATTGAAAGGATATTGGATATTGTGGAAATAATTCGCATAATTGACAGATCACTTTTATCCAGAATCTCATATAAAGTTTGACCTCCCCCCCTGTCCTTCTCCCCCTCCTTCCTACCCTCCCTCCTTCCTCCAGCTCTCTCTCTCTCTCTCTCTCTCTCTCTCTCTCCTCCCTCTCGTCTCTCTTTCTCCTTTCATTTCTCTCCCTTCTCCATGATTCTCTCTCTCTCCTCCTTCTCATCTCTCTTTTTTTCCTCTTTTTCTCTCCCTCCTCATATCTCTTCTTCTCCCTGCCTCTCTCCATATTCGACATTTCTTTCCCTAATCCTTTCATCTCTCTCTCTCTCCTCTTTTCTCTCCCTCCTCCTTTTTATCTCTCTCAATCTCCTCTTTTCTCTTCCTTCTCCTTATATCTCTCCCTCCTCATTTCTCTCTCGCTCCTCCACATTTCTCTCGTTCTTCCTCATTTCTCTCCCTTCTCCTCATATATCTCCCTTCTCCCTGCCTCTCCCCCTCCCCCTCATTTCTCTCTCCCTCCTCCTTTTTATCTATCTTCTATCTCCTTATCTTTTTCCCTCTTCCCTGCTTCTCTCTCCCTCCTCCTTTTCATTTCCCTCCCTCCTCCCTGCACCTCCCCCCTCACCCCACTCCTCCCAATTTCTCCCCTCCCTGCTCCCCCTCATTCCCTCCATACCCCCCCCCCTCCACCCCTATCCCCCTACACTTGCTCTCTATAAATACAATATTGGCGGCCTCGCATTTACGACTCTATCAGCCCATATGAACCTTAATTCGCTCGTAAATAGAGTTCATTTTGGCTCGCTTTATGACCGCCGTTTCAACACTGACGCCTCTTATGGCCTGAATATGGTTTCGCGGAAAAGAAGAATTAACTTGACAAAGGAAGAAAGAAAGAGAAAAAATCAATTAATTTTTATTTAATTAAAGAGGGTGAACGGGTTGCGAGTTTTGTGATTTTTTATGCTCTTTCTCTTAATCTGCCTTTATATATTTTTTATTGCTGTTATTATCATTTACACACACGCACACACACACACACATATATATATATATATAGATAGATAGATAGATAGATAGATAGATAGATAGATAGATAGATAGATAGATAGATAGATAATATTTTTTCTTATTTTCTTTTTTTCTCTTTCTTTTGCAATAATCATTTTAATTCAGAAATCGTAAGTAAAAAATCATTCACGGATAGAAAGTATAAACTAATAATTCAATTGAGTCACTTTTAAAACTGAAGAAGAAACGAAATCAGGTTCCCAGTTTCCCTCCCTCCTCCTTTTCATCTCTCTCTCTCTATTTCTCTCCCTCCCTTATTTCTCTCCTCCTCCTTTCATTCTTCTCTCCTCTTTTTCTCTCCCTCTTCCTTATTTCTCTCCTTCCTCCTTCTCATCTCATTCCTTCCTCCTCATCTCTCTCTCCTTCCTCCACATTTCTCTCCCTCCTCTTTTTCATCTCTCTCTCTCTCTCTCTCCTCTTTTCTCTCCCTCCTCCTTATTTCTCTCTCTCCTCTTTTTTATCTCTTTCCCTCCTCCTCATCTCTCTCTCCTTCCTCCACATTTCTCTCCCTCCTCCTTTTCATCTCTCTCTCTCTCCTCTTTTCTCTCTCTCCTCTCCTCCACATTTCTCTCCCTCTTCCTCATATATCTCCCTTCTCCCTGCCTCTCTCCCCCTCCTCCTCATTTCTCTCTCACTTCTACTTTTTTATCTCTCTTCCATCTCATCTCCCTCCTTCTTCCTCTTCTATCCATTATGAAAGGAAAATAATGATATTTTTTTTAATGAGCAACAGAAGATAATCGGGAAAATAGTGCCGGAAAAATAATGATACCAATTTTTTTTTTCTTAATGGGTGACAGAAGAGAATTGCGAAAAAAAAAAAATCTGAAGGTATTTTCCTTGCTTTAGCCACCTCGGATCGCACGTGATAAATACCCTGGAGGTCAGAATATAAATACAGAATGGATACGGGGATTAGGTCGCGCTGCCTGACCGCAAGAAATTTATCCATACTCCCTTACCCTCCCCCCCCCACTCCCTCTTTCACCTCCCCCTTTTCTTCTCTCTCTCTCTCTCCCTTTCTATCTTTATCACCTTGGCTCTTTCTGTTCTCGTCTTACTTTTATTCATTTTATCCTACCTTTCTGCTTTCTCTCTTTCATTCTATGTTTTTCTTTTCATTTTCCGTTCTCCTATTTATTTATTTCTCTCTCTCTCCTCTCTCCTCTTCTTCGTATGCTCTTCTCCTCTCTCTATTCCCATTTTCTTCCTCCTTTTCTCCTTTTTCGGTCTCTCCCTCTGTCTTCCCTTTTCTTCTCCCCACTCCCCCTCTTTTCTCCTCTCCATATCCCTTCTACTCTCTTCTTATTTTCACACCCTTTTCCCTTTTCTTTCCCCTCCCATTCTCCCCCCCTTTCCCCTCTCCCCTCCCTCTCTTCTATTTCCCTCCTCCCTCTCCCCTCTTTCTCCAACTTTGCTCCCCTCTTCCCTCACTTTCTCCTCTCTCTCGTATTTCCCTCTCCCTCCTTCCCCGCTGTTCATCTCATCCCACCTTCCTTCTATCCATCCTGTCCACCCCCCCCCCCCCCCCCCCCACACGCCTCGGGCAGTAACAACAGCCTGTCTTCGCCAACAAACCGACGCGACCAGAAAACACGATCGAAAGAAAAAAGAAAATAGGTCTTTGTGGGAAGGTCTTCAAAAAAATGGTCTTTTGATTTTACTGTGTCGTTTTTCTTGAAGATGGAGGAAGGGGGGTACTTTTTTTTTTTTCTTCTTTTTTTTTACTTGCTATTTCGGCGAGGAACTGTCTTCGGTTATGCAGGGCTGTTGTTGTGTATCTTTTGGATTTTAGATGGATATGGGTACGAAAATACCCTCGCTCTCCAGCTTACATACGCACATACAAGCTTACGCAAAAACGCACACACACACACACACACACACACACATACACAAAAACACACACAAATAAACACACACACAACCCCACACCTCCCTCCTACACACAACCACCACACCTCCCCTCCTGCACACACATCCTCCCAACCTCCACCCACCCACCAACCCACCCACCCACCCCAACCCACACCCATTCATACCTCCAAAACAGCTCCATCTCGACCCAACAGTCCCACGCCAGCATAATGACACTTAGACGCAACTGGCACCGTAAAACCTCCGTCCTCAGGGGAGGTTTACACGCCACTGATCTAAGACAAAGCATCACTAAGAATTTCAAGGCTGAGATGGGCGTCCTCCAGAGCGGCTTGGGCGGCAGAACGTTCTCTCTGCCTCTGTCTCTTTAGAGTCTTTGTCACTGTCTCTTTATCTCACTATGTTCAGTGTATGTTTATTTATTTTTTCTATCTGTGTTGTCTATGTTCTCTCTCTCTCTCTCTCTCTCTCTCTCTCTCTCTCTCTCTCTCTCTCTCTCTCTCTCTCTCTCTCTCTCTCTCTCTCTCTCTCTCTCTCTCTCTCTCTCTCTCTCTCTCTCTCTCTCTCTCTCTCTCTCTCTCTCTCTCTCTCTCTCTCTCTCTCTCTCTCTCTCTCTCTCTCCTCTCTCTCTCTCTCTGCTATTCCCACATAGAGAAAGATAAAAAAAAAATTAACAAAAATAAAAAGCACAGAATTCGACATTCACTTTTGATTTCATCTCTGAATCCAAAGAAAATAAATCGTTCTTGATTCAGAAGAAAGCAAAAACAAAAACAAAATCTTAGAAATACCTTTTTCTCTTTTTTTCTCTTTTTACAAAGGCATGTTCCCTTCCACGCGCCAAGCCGGTGTCCCAAGATACCCCAATACGTTTCGGTCCGTAGCCCATTTCAAAAGAAACTTTCCGGGTAACATGAAAGAAATATATTGTGTTTACTCTAAAAGGTTCCATTTGATCTCCCGTCGAAGGTGGCTGGTAAAAGTATGGCCTCGTTTTGTTGATATATATATATATTTTTTTTTTTTTTCTATATCATTCTCTCAACTTCAAATAAAAAAGGATTGAATGACGTCACGTCTAGAGCCTCAAAAATATTTTCGGAATCACTTAACGTTTTGAATAATCTTACGCTGATTACCTTGAGTACATTGTCATTAAGTCCTTCATTAAAGTTTAGTCTAATTACTTTCGCCCTGTCCTTCTATTCCCCTCGTTCGTAAATGGAGATTGAGGGGAAGAGGAGATGGGGGGAAAGGGGGAGAATGAGGGAGATATAAAAGAGGAGAGAGTGAGAAGGGGAATAAAGTGGGGGAGAAGGGAAGGAGGAAGAGATAAAGATTAGGAAAAAGGGGAAAAAGGTGGAAGGGATCCAGATGAGGAAAATGAAGAGGCGAAAGAGATAAAGGAGAGGAGAAGAGAAAGTGCAAGAGACAAAAGAAAAGGAAAAGTAAAGATCAGAAAAAAAAAATAGATAAATAAAAGAACAAAAAAGAAAAAAAAAGAAAAAAAAAACATATGTATCTAGACACGTGGGTAGAAGTAGGGGGATTTGTGGGGTAGGGGGGGGGGGACTTAGATTTAGCCTCAGGTGAGATAACTTCGAAAAAAAATTGATGCTGTGACGTCATTCACGACGCCGAATCTCGGGTTCCATCCAGCTAATTATGTTAAAGCCTCCTCCGCCCCACGTGCGAAGCGAGGGGGAAAATGGGGGTCTTAATATGACCCCAGAGTATCGAAAGCAATGGGGTCAGGAGGGGGGTTGAGGGGTTGAGGGTGGAGCTTGGGTGTGGGTGGTGGGATGTGAGGGAGGGGGGGGTTATTTAGGGTGTGGGGGGATAAGGGGTGGTTGGAAGAATGGACGAGTGGGGGAGGGGAGTGGAGGGAGGGGAGATTTAGGGGTGGGGGGGGGGAGGGGTGGTGGAAGAATGTTTATGTGCGGAAAAGGATTTGGTTTCGGAGATAAGATGCAGCGCGGAAGGAGGTGGATGGAAGAAGGGAGATGGAGAAGGATGTGTTAAGAAAAAAAGAAAAGAAAAAGTGTATTCTGGATATTTCACTCAACGGTTTTCTTGCGATGAATGAGACTCTCTTAAATGGGTCTATCTTGATCTAAACCCGCCTATCTATCTATCTATCTCATTTCTTTTCTTTTCTTTAAATGCCCTTCCTCTCTCCCTCTCTCTCTCTCTCTCTCTCTCTCTCTCTATCTATCTCCTCTCTCTTCTCTCTTCTCTTCTCTCTCTCTCTATTTATCTCTCTCTTTATCTATCTATCTATCTATCTATCTCTTGTCTTGTCTGTCTTGTCTTGTCGTCTTGTCTTCTCTCTCTCTCTCTCTCTCTCTCTTCTCTCTCTCTCTCTCTCTCTCTCTCTCTCTCTCTCTCTCTCTCTCTCTCTCTCTCTCTCTCTCTCTCTCTCTCTCTCTCTCTCTGTGTCTTTCTCTCTCTCTCTCCATTCACACACTTAAGCCAAGATAAATGCAAAGTCATTGATACTGCTCTCGGTGATTCAGACTAAGGTTTTGCAGAGATAGATAGCGTCCATTTTCTGTCATTCTCTATCTCTAAAAATCAATAAAAACAAAACAAGTCTCATGCATTGTTTTTTTAGGCTTTTTAGAAAAAACATATTTCAACTCAATCTCCTCATATATCCTCACTTTAATCTTTTTTCGCTTCTCCTTCGTTCCTCATAAATTAAGAGTGTACAGGTCCCAAACCACAGATTTGTACTCGAGGCTTCCGATATAAATGGAACAGTATCAGTATAAATCAGATGAAATACGATACAAAGAGGATTAAGGGAAACCATTTTCAGTATCTTTGTAATATGAATAAGGAATTCCTATTTACTGGTATTCGATTTTGTACTGATGATGATAATCCATTTCATTTATTTAGTGATACTGTATGCCAGTCGCACGTGTATGCTGTTACTAAGCACCAGTTTTATGTATTCTAACACTGGATACTTATCATATGCAAGTACTAACGGTGAAAATATTTTTTGAATGTTACAAACACTCAAAACCTCTCACATTGCCGACGCTGAAACCCGTTTACTGTATGATTTCCAAAACAACAAAGTCCCCCCCGAATACACAATCCAATTCCCATTTTCTGTCATAAACGAAAGTCACCTGTTTACGTCATCGCTATACTTACCATTTTCTAACATAAACGGGTTATTCGTTTACACGTTTACATTTCGCGGGACAGAATCCTTGCATTTCTTATTTTCCGGCATGTGTTTACACCACTCTCATATTTCTCATTTTCTATGATAAACGAAAATCACTTCCTTGCCCTATCCCTTTGTTATCCGTTTTCTATCATACGCGTGTCACTTGTTTACACCCTTAAATTTCCCATTTTCTATGAGAAAGTAATTTTCCCCTCACAGTACGTTCCGGATTCTACGCCAATCGTTACGGACGATCCCCACCTCATGACCTTCCCGAAATTAAGGTCAGGTCATCCAGATTCATCGGCGGTTCTCGCTACGGAAAGCGATCTGGTCCTGCTGACGTCACTCCTATCATGACCTCTGAAGGTAAGAGAGTCGCGGGTCGTGACCTCAGATACCGGGTTAAATCGGGTTAGGATTAAGGTTTGCTTAGATGGGACTATTATATATATATATATATTATATATATATATATATATATATATATATATATATATATATATATCTGTGTGTGTGTGTGTGTGTGTGTGTGGTGTGTGTGTGTGTGTGTGTGCGTGTGTGTGTGGTGTGTGTGTGTATGTGTGTTGTGTGTGTGTGTTTCCCCCTGAAATACGTAAATGCAGAAATAAGAAAATAGGGATGAAATGACTCAGTGAACATGATAATAATGAGACAGCAAGATTATTTTCTCTTTTTTGTGGTCATAAAAACTGAATCAATAACGGCAGACGAAAGTGGAGACTCACTTCCACCCCATTTCTGACTGACACCGTAACAAATTTCCCATCAAAAGTTAATCCTAAATCTTTCTCCCTCTCTCCCCTTCCCCTCTTTCCCTTCCCTTTCTCCTCTTCTTCTTTTTTCATATTCCCTGATGCCCTTGCCCTCTTCCCATTATCATTCCCCTTCCCTTTCCTCCTCCCTTCTAAACTTCTCTTTCCCCTCTTCCCATTCCCTTCTCCTCCGCTCCCCATTTCCTTTTCCTCCTCCATTCTAACCTTCCCTTCCCTTACCTTAACCTTCCCCACTTCCCTTTCCCCCTTCCCCTCTTTCCTTTCCTCC
>NW_020869103.1:1200790-1210790 GCF_003789085.1 Penaeus vannamei | reverse complement strand
CTCGTGGAGTCAATCGATTCTGCCCAGGCATACAATCTCTCTTCCCGCTTTTGTGTCATTATCTCATTAAGTTTTTTACTAAAGAAAACAAGGTCCCTAGCTAAGTAGGGATTTTTCCCCAGGTTTTTTAGCTGATTTACTGTAGACCTTATTAACTTTCTAAGTAGCTTTATTTCCGGATCTTTGTTAAGGTGATATGCTCGTTTGCCTCTGGAGGATGAAGACCTATGTTTGACAGGGTTTCTGGGTTGGAGTTGGGTGATGAGGTTACCAACTTGTTGACAGAGAGTTTCATTAAAGTGATCAAGGCTGGCAGGAATATAGTGTTCATACCAGCAGCTAATCCTTTTAATAAACTCATCATGATGTTTAGTAGCAAGATGGTATCGAAGACGTGGCTGGGGCGGGCTTCTTTTAGCGAATGGGAGGGTGATACTTAATGCCCAATGATCACTGACTAAGAAAGGGACAACTTCCGCAGTGCATGGGATTGGGTGCTGATTGTATAAGACTATATAATCTAATTTGCCACCTAGATAATGAGTCTTTTCAAAGGGGCACAATAGGTGTATGGGATCACTGGTGTTTTGAAGATAGTCATAATATACCTTACCGTTTTTACCAATGGTGCTTCCCTCAGAGCCAAGGAGAGGATGACGAGCATTAAAATCTCCACACAGTAAGACAGTAGCATTATGTACCATACTGTCGGGAGGTTTAGGTACCACTTCACTATCATGTGGGTTATATACATTAATGATGGTGATGGTTCTACCATCAAGAAATATTTTAACACCAAGATATTCAGCACTTGCATTGTCGCGTTTGTCATCGATCACTTTTGATGGGATACTATTTTTTATGTAAATACCAAGTCCTCTTGTAGAGGGATTAGCAATATTAGGTTTGTCGTGATATGTGTATCCTGCAATTTTTGCATAACGAGCATCAGTTCTAACTTCCTGAAGGCAACACACATCAACATCTTCCGAGTGAAGATACTGAGCGAGGGTCGCCTTGCGTTTCTGTAAACTGTTAATGTTCCAGGTAATGCACTTTAACAGATTATTTTGATCCATCGATCATCACTTGACCGTTTCCAAGGCCCACTGGATGTTGTCGTTGCTCAAGGAAGATCGCAAAAATCCTCTCCTGGAACTGCACCATCTGTTGCTGCATCATGAACATCATCTGCTCCATCTGCTTGAACAACATTTGGATCAAATCTTTCATTTCCCTGTTGGATTCTTGCTTTTCCTGCTGCGGGGAGGGAGGAGCTGGAGCTGGTGATAGCGTCGGTGCTGCAGTTGGCACTGGAGCAGGAGCTGCAGCTGGCGCTACAGCTGGTGCTGGAGTGGGTGCTGCAACTGTCGGTGCTGCAGCTGTCGTTGGTGCTGCAGCTGGAGTAGGTGCTGCAGCTGGCGCAGGTGCTACCACTGGTGATGTGGCCGGTGCCATGGCTTTGTTTGCAGGGGCCGTCAGAGTTGACCTCTGCAGGTGTGGGAATTCCCGCACGTCATTAAGACGAGGGGCTGGGCGGGGTTTATTGGGGGGAGGGGCTGCCTGCTTCCTTTCATGTGTTGCCCTTCTGTCCTTCGGGTAATAGGCGCATAATGGCGAGTTGGCATTATGCTCCTGACGACAGTTCACACATTTCCGAGGGATGATTTTACCTTCAGAAATTTTCTCTGCGCACTCTGAGCTTTCATGCGAAAGAGCGCAGTATCGGCACCGCGGTGCCTCTCGTAGACACGCACGTGCCCCGTGTCCCCACTTTGAGCAATGGGAGCAAAACGGGGTCAGAGATTTGAAGATGGCACACCTAAAGGGTGCCATGCCCTCCACCATTTTGATAGTTTTGGGGATTACCTCCCCCTCATATGTTATGATGACTCTCTGGGTCATCAATCCATTGATCTTCATGCGTTTGGCATGTACGACGCGTTCATTGTAAGACGTCATTTCATCTGTTTCGATTTCTCTTGGGACGTCGAACACAATAACATTTGTGCACTTGCCTTTTCCATACACTTTCGCCTTTTCTAAAATTTCACCACCTGCACCGGCAGTGGTTATGTGGGCAAGAATTTGTTCATTTTTACATCTCACAAACACATTGTTTCTCCCAATCTTAAGTTCAATGGACCCCTTTGTCTTGTTGTATGGGTCCAATTTTAAAGCCTGGGATACCCAGCGATACTTATCCCCGTGTGTCCGAAGCTTTGTGTCGGCTTTAAAATGTGCGCACAGGTGTTCAGGGGGCGTAATTTCTACAGGGTCAGGTAGTAGTCTTTTTGCTTTTTTCTTTATTGGTTCCCGGGGGAGGCCACTGATATCTTCCTCACGGAGGACACCATATCTACCCTCGGTTTCCATGGGCGTGTCAGTCATTGTTCCGTTTGAGGTCGGGGTCATTTCCTGAAGAAACAGGGCCCGACCTGACCTCCCTGTGCAAACCCAGGTGCACACACCGGTCGCTTACGCCGCGCCCACACAGCACATCTGTGTCCGTACGTAGTTTTTTCACTTATTTTACTTCACGATATGATATTTAGATCACTTTAGATTCAGAACAAATAATCATGTGAACATTATCGCGCACTGCAGCAATGCACAGCTGGCAGGTCTATGAAGACCTTAATAGTCAAGGTAACACGAATCCCGTAAGGACAGGTCAAGGTCACAAGAGGTCACTCAACACGTCTGCATACTATGGTGACAGGATGATGACTGAGAGAGAGAGAGAGAGAGAGAGAGAGAGAGAGAGAGAGAGAGAGAGAGAGAGAGAGAGAGAGAGAGAGAGAGAGAGAGAGAGAGAGAGAAAGAGAAAGAGAAAGAGAAAGAGATAGAGAGAGAGAGAGAGAGAGAAAGAAAGAAAAAGAGAAAGAGAGAGAGAGAGAGGAAGGAGACAAATGGAACGAACAGTCGACGTTACTCTCTCGTTATTAAGGGTTTTAAGTAATGAATACGATAACTTTTCAGGATCATCCTTTATTCTCATTGTGCGGTATGCGGCTAATGCCTACAACAAATGGACAGAATAAATAGGTAACAACATAGATAAAAAGCGATAATGCCTATCAAAAGCCATCTTCTCTCTGACATCATACCCAATAGCACATCATATGCATTAGGTAGCCTTAACATTACTTCTAAATTAAAGCCTCTCAGAAAAAAGGTGTTGATATCTGTGTTAAAATTGAGTGATAAAAATACAAAAGTATCCTGTTAATGTAAAAATAATAATAATAATAATAATAATAGTAATAGTAACACATCAAAAAATAATATAATAATAATAATAGTAATAGTAACACCCTTTCACAATCCTGACTCCCGCGCATCAACACTGTCCGTGGATGAACTGCACGATGAGCTTAGCCACGGCAGGCCCCTGATCCTCCTGCAGGAAGTGTCCTGCGTCGTTGACCGTGGCCGTGCATGCTCTGGGCAGGAGGCGGCGGAAGAGGTCCCGGCCGGGGAGGGTGAAGACCTCCCTGTCGCTGTAGGCCACGAGGGCAGGCCCGCCCCACCCCTCGAGGAAGGCGGCGACCCTCCGGTTCTCGACGCCCATGGGGTCGGAGGAGGACGTCGGGATGAGGAGCGGCCAGCGGGAGGGACCCGCCTTGTACAGCGACGAAGGGTACGGCGCCACGTAGCCCTGCAGCTCGGCGGCGGAGGACTGCGTGGCCACGGAGAAGACGGTCTCTATGGGCACGTTGCGGCCGAGGACCTGGGTGAGGCCGCGGAAGGACAGGTACGGCAGGTGCTCCTTGATGCTCGAGAGGGACGAGAACATGTCGCCCTGAGGAAGCCACGTGTTGAGCAGGACCACGCGGCGGTAGCGGCCCGAGTCCCGCGACAGGGCGCTCAGCCCCGTCGGGCCCCCGAGGTCGTGGCCCACGAGCGTCACGCCCTGGAAGCAGCGGGAGCGGAGTGAGCGAAGGGCAGCGATGCAGACGTTTAGACTTTAGTGTGTACATGTGTGCAGGTGTATCTAATCTGTATGCGTGAATTTGTGTGTGTGTGTATGCGTGCTTGTTTGTTTATGTATGTGTGTGTTTGTATGTTTATGTGTGTTTGGTTATGTGTGTGTTTGTATGTGTGTGCTTGTTTGTTTATGTGTGTGTGTGAACTTGTATTATAAGTGTTTTTCTTATCAATCTTTCTAATGACATCACGTGAACGAAATGGAAAAATGAAAGAGAGAATACGAACATCGTTTACAAAACATCACACGCCACTGAAATTGGCTACGAATTGCAAAGGAACAGAAATAGATAATTACCTCTTCCTGAAGTGGGTACGTTTTCTTTACCTCTTATTCTCTCTTTCCTATTTCCCTTTCTCTCTCTCTATTTGTCTCTGTCTTTGTTTATTAGTTTCTCCCGCCCCCTCACTGTCTATGTCTGTCTCACCTCCATTTTCCCTCATCATTTCGCTATTTGTGTCTGTCAATCTGTCTTTCTATTTTTTTTCTACGTCTGTATGTCTGTCTGTTTGTCTTTTTGTCTTTATGTGTTTATCTGTTTGTCTTTTTGTGTCTATGTGTTTATCTGCTTGTCTGGCTGTCCGTTTGTCTTCATTTTCTCTCTCTCTCTCTCTCTCTCTCTCTCTCTCTCTCTCTCTCTCTCTCTCTCTCTCTCTCTCTCTCTCTCTCTCTCTATATATATATATATATATATATATATATATATATATATAACGCTCCTCTCTCTCTCCTCTCTCTCTCTCTCTCTCTCTCTCTCTCTCTCTCTCTCTTCTCTCTCTCTCTCTCTCTCTCTCTCTCTCTCTCTCTCTCTCTCTCTCTCTCTCTCTCTCTCTCTCTCTTCTCTCTCTCTCTCTCTCTCTCTCTCTCTCTCTCTCTCTCTCTCTTCTCTCTCTCTCTCTCTCTCTCTCTCTCTCTCTCTCTCTCTCTCTCTCTCTCTCTCTCTCTCATATCATTATCATAATGTTGTAAAAATGTAGATTAGTAATTTCCTTTTTTTGTCCTACTGCCCTTTTAGAAATTAGTCTGTTGTTTCGACTTCCCACACCTACACCCACTGAGGTAGCGAGAATCGATGTGTGTGTGTGTGTGTGTGTGTGTGTGTGTGTGTGTGTGTGTGTGTGTGTGTGTGTGTGTGTGTGTGTGTGTGTGTGTTTATTATTCCTTTCTTTCATTCTTTCTAACTTTGCATTCACACTCTTTTATTCAAATTTTCCATTTACTCCATTTATCCATAATGTACCAGTTTTTCTATCTATATATAATCTTTAATTAATTTCTTTTATTTATACTCTTCATTCAAAAACTACATAGTGTCTCGTATTCATTTTTTTATGTATAATTTACCAGCTTATCTTTTTACGTACTGTTTATTCAGGGCCTTGTATTTTTTTTCTTCTTCTTTTTCTTTTTTTTCCTTCATTCAAGATTTACTCATTTTTTCCCGCTCATTTTTATATATTAATTTCTGTTTATCTAATCCCTGTATTCATAATTTATACATTTTTTTCGTTATACATATTCTTTCATTCGTGTTCATTATTCACAATTTATCAGTCTCTGTCGTTTTTTTTTTCTTAATTTACACAAATTTTTCGTTCATTTCTTTTATACTTTCATAACTTACCAAACTTTCTCTTTCTTTCTTCGCTCAATCATTTCCTTTATCCTTTGGTTCCATTCATATCTTTTTGGCTTCTCTCCAACATTCATTAACTTCTCTATGCACATTCCTCCATTCATTCATCTCTTTTAGTACTTCCCAGCCCCCCACTTTACACACATCCTTTCATTCATCCTCAAGAATCATTCATTAAAAATTCCCCACTCACAATTTACCTTCAAGTCGAGATCGCGTACGGTGTTGACCACTGTTGCCACATGCAGTTCATGGGTATAAGCTGCCGGATCAGTGAGCTTGTCCGAACGTCCGAACCCGATGTGGTCTATGGCTACGACTCGGTATCCGGCAGCGAGGAGGGTGGGGATCGTCTTCCGGTAGAGGTAAGACCAAGCCGGTGTTCCGTGGAGGAGGAGAAGAGTTTCGGACGCGTCGCGAGGGCCTGGGGAAAGAAAATTGGCGGGAAATTTGATTTAAAAAAAATGTTTCTCTGTTCTGTTGTTGTTTTTTCTAAATCTATTTAGTTGTCTATGGTTCAGATTCTTCTACTATTATCTATTTCATTTACTACTGATATTCATCTTGCTTACTATTTTCATTAATTTTACTCACATTATTTTCCGTTTTCAATTACGTTATTGCCAGTTTTTTTTATTTATCATAATTATCTGCCTTCATTAACATCATAATTTACCAATTAATCTATCTATCTTTTGTTATCTGTGGAATCATGAATGAAAATCAGTATCTAAGAGTAACGATCATCTCTGAAATCAGCTGTTCGGAGATATCAAATGATTTTTCAATCAGATCTTCCAGTTATGGCAATTATGGCAATTAGTGGTCAATTATGAAGGATGATGATATTCCAGTGAGCATTAACCTCTAAATACAGATATAGTTTGAGATCAAGGGAGAGTAGTTAGCATGTGTGGCACGTGTATGTTTAGGAGTAATTGCGCAAACATGTACGTATTGATGAAAGCAATAAAGTAGGCACTGGTAATCAATACAATAGGCCTATATTTGAGTCCTTGTACATAAGAAAGTAAAAGAAAAAGAAATGTGTGCTTAGCTATATATGTATATAAAGATTTATATATATATATATATATATATATATTATATATATAATATTATATATACATATATATATTATATATATATATATATATATATATAAATATTATATATATATATATACATATATAAATATGTATATATATATACAATATATATAATATATTAATAATATATATACATACGATATATTAAGTTATGTATATATATACACATATATGATATATAAATATATTATTATATATATATTGTATATATAGTATATACTATATATTATACCATACATACATATCATACATACTATACATACATACATCAAATTACATACATACATAATACATATATATTATATATTATATTATATTATATTATATTTATAATATATTAGTATATATATATATAATATTATTATATAATAATTATTATATATATATATATATATGTTATATATCTGAATATATTTTTTTTTTTGTGTGTGTGCTGTGTGTGTGTGCATGTCTGTTGTAGAGAGAGAGTAGAGGAGAGAGAGAGAGCCAGGAAGAGAGAGAGAGAGAGAGGGAGAGGAGAGAGAGAGAGAGAGAGAGAAGAGAGAGAGACGAGAGAGAGAGAGGAAGAATACATACATACATATATAATTATACTATATAATATATATATTTAATATTATATATATACATATATATTATATGTAATATTATATTATTAGTTACATATATATATAGTATATATATATATAGTATATATATATATATATAATATATAATATTATTATATTTATTATATATAGGCACACCACAAACACACACACACACCGACAAGATGATATTTAATATATATATATATATTATATATATAATATATTATATATATGCATTATTTATATACTATTTACATACAACACACACACACAAACACACACACACACACACCACACACACCACCAAGCAAATATATATATATATTATATTATATTAATATATATATATATTATATATATATATACATACATCACAGCAAGAGTAGATTCACAGTTGTGTAATCAGCACCCACACCATATACATATGTTATATATATATATATATTATTATTATTATATATCTAATATTATATAGGTGTATATATATATAGCATATATGTGTATATATATTTATATATATATATATATTATATAAATATATTCCATACCATAACTAACACCACACACTACACACATACACACACCACACACACACACACACCCGTTATTTTATTTTATCAGACACCACACATACCAGACACACCACACCACCCCACATACACAAACATACTTTGGTAAGACATACACATTACACATACACATATCACATACACATACACATAACATAAACTAAAACACCAACACACAACACACACACACACTGTGGTAGTATATGTTCCACAATAACACCACCACACATACACACCACACACACACAATGCACACACACACACACAACACAATATAATTATATTAATATATATATATATTATATAATATATATTATATATGTGTGTGTGTGTGGTGTGTGTGTGGTTGTGTGTGTGTGTGTGTGTGTGTGTGTTGTGTATGTGTGTGTGTGTTGTGTGTGTGTGTGTGTGTGTGTGTGTGTGTGTGTGTGTGTGTGTGTGTTGTGTGTGTGTGTGTGTTGTGTGTGTTGCGCCCGTGTGTGTAAAAAAAAAAAAAAAAAAAAAAAATATATATATATATATATATATATTTTATGATGTATGTTGTGTATAGTTATATATGTCAATATTATATATATATGTTATGATTATTTAAATCACACACACACACACACACATTTATACATAACAGCACACACGCACACACCACACACACACAACACACACACACACATATTAGATTACACCACACACACAACACCACACACCCACACACCACACACACTATATAAATATATATAGTATTATATAATATATTACATATATTATATATATATTATTGTATAATATATGTAATATGTGTGTATATCTATTATTTTATATATATAATATATGTATACTATTAATATATATATATATTATATAATATATATATATTATGTATCTATTATATATATATATTATGTGTGTGTTGTGTGTGTGTTGTGTGTGTGGTGGGTGGTGTGTGTGTGTGTGTGTGTATGTATATATTGTATATATTATAGGGTATTATATAATAAATATAATATATATATATACATACATATATATATATATAATATCTATATATTATATATAGAATATATTTATATATATATAATATAGTAAACACACAGCACGAACACATACACAACACACACACACTAACTAGACACACCACATCACACACCATTCCACACAACATCCACTCAAATAATCAACAGGTTCAATCACCCAACATCCAACACACCCGACACACATACACATACGTAACTGAATCACCCACCAACAATAGATCACCAAACACACACACACACACACACAAATCGCAATACACCACACACACACATACACAAACAAAACATTGTATTAGAAATTGACACACACACCATACAAGACAACACACACACACAGTTTCACACACACACACATAATAATAATATATATAACTGTCATCACACAACACACCACACACACACACACACACACAACATTGTAGCACACCACACTCATGTTGATTTAGCTAATACAAACACACACACAACACACACAACACACACACACACACAACACAACACACCACATTGTCCACAATTATATGTATTCACACACACACACAATATATATATAATATATATTATATATATATATTGTATATAATTATTTTTATATATACACTATTATTGTATATAGTTATATATTAATATAATATTATATATTATAATATATATTATAATATATTGTATATATCTATATACTATGTATTATGTGTATACTATATATTTAGTATATATATATATATATATTTATATATCTCTTGTATAATTTAATATATATATATTATATATAATATATATATCAGCTAGTGTATGTATAGTGTATATTACATAGTATTATATATATATTAGTATATATATCTATATATATATTATATATATATGATATACCTATGTGTATATATATATATATATTATTATATATATGTATTATATAACAATATATAGTATCATACATATATATATATTATATATATATTATATATTACTATATATATATATGTATATATAGTATATTTATATATAATATGTTATATGTATTGTATATTATTTATATATTATAATATATTAATATGTATATATACCTATGTA
>NW_020869103.1:1191253-1193753 GCF_003789085.1 Penaeus vannamei | reverse complement strand
CTTTGCGAGAGGATCCTGCAACCGATTGCAACACTTCACTGGCTTTACTGGCCGGGAATGCGAGGGTGACTTGTGTTTTCAACTCTTGTAAATAATGACGAACATTTTTCAGCTCTATTTCTCGATTTTTTTTTTCTTGTTTTGTTCTCGTTTTCTTTTTTGTATTTTTTCTTTTGGGGTGGATGGGGGGTGGAGGTCAAGGAGAGGGAGAATTAATAAGGTCAAGTAGGTGGATAAGAAGATCGGGAGAGAGAGAGAGAGAAAGAGAGAGAGAGAGAGAGAGAGGAGAGAGAGAGAGAGAGAGAGACGAGGGAAGAGAGAGAGAGAGAGAGAGAGAGAGAGAGAGAGAGAGAGAGAGAGAGAGAGAGGGAGAGAAGAGAGGAGAGGGAGAGGAGAGAGAGAGAAGAGAGAGAGAGAGAGAGGAGAGGAGAGAGGAGAGAGAGAGAGAGAGAGAGAGAGAGAGAGGAGAGAGAGAGAGGTAAGAGACGAGAGAGAGAGAGAGAGAGAGAGAGAGAGAGAGAGAGAGAGAGAGAGAGAGAGAGAGAGAGAGAGAGAGAGAGAGAGAGAGAGAGAGGGAGGGAGAGAGAGGGAGGAGGGAGAGAGAGAGAGAGAGAGAGAGAGAGAGAGAGAGAGAGAGAGAGAGAGAGAGAGAGAGAGGAAACGAGAGAGAGAGAGAGAGAGAGAGAGAGAGAGAGAGAGAGAGAGGCGAGAGAGGAGAGAGAGAGAGAGGGAGAGAGAAGAGAGGAGAGAGAGAGAGAGAGGAGAGAGAGAGAGAGGAGAGAAGAGAAGAGAGAGAGAGAGAGAGAGAGGAGAGAGAGAGAGAGAGAGAGAGAGAGAGAGAGAGAAACAGAGACAAACAGACAGACAGAAAAAGAAAATAAATGAAGACAATTCAAAGCGAAGGGAAGGAACACGAAACGAGAATGAAAGAAAGAAAGGAGGAAGAGAAAGACAAAAGAAATAAATCAGACACACGCAGAGAGAGACAGATAAAGAAAGAGACAAAAGGAAGATAAGAAGATGATCCCACAGCACCTCAAACTTCCTCGTCAAAAAAAAAAAAAAAAAAAAAAAAAAAAAAAAAAAAATTGGAGGTCAACGCGTACCAAGACTTCAATAATCTGACACAAACTTTCTTTTTTATGTGAAAGAATTTTATGTGACGCGCTCAGTCATTCTAACTTCCCGTCATTGAAGCTGAAGTTGAGATATCTATACTTTCAGCATGCATTTAAAAAAATATATATACTTATGATGATAACGACGACAAGACCAATAACAATGATAACAGTGATAATGATAATAGAAAAGATAATGACAATGATAATAACAATACTAATTACAACAACAGTAATATAATGATAACAATAATAATAAGGACAATAATAGTAGTAGTAGTAGTAATGCTAATGATAGCAATAATCACAATAACCCTTTCTATACTCTCAACATACATTAATAGATATGTATAATTGTATAGATATTTCTCTATACTCTTAACCTACATTTGAATCAAATATCTATATTTATACAGAAACTTTTCTATACTTTCAGCCTAAATTTAAAAAGTTCTATACGTATATAGTCACTTTTCTATACTTTCAAAATGCATTCAAAAATATATGTATACTTATATAGATACCTATTTTTTCAACATACGCCCAAATTTCTACAACTTGAAATAATGTGCTAAAATAGATACAGAAAACATGAATCATTTGCTACAGTTTTCCTGTACTTTCATTTCTCTTCCGTCACATTATCAACTTATAAACTTTAAACTTTAAGGAAATTACAAGATGGCTAATAAAAGGGATTGCTATCACGTTAATATATGGGACAGGTTTTTACCTCATTTTGCTTCACTTTTGCTTCGTGTCTACCGTATTATTTTCTTTATTTTTGTTCATAGCTATTATCTTGGTCGTTATCCTCATATCAATTCTATCATTATTATTATCCTCATTATCATCGTTTATTATCATCATTATCATTGTTGTTATCATGATTGTTGTAGTTGATATCATTATCATCATTGTTATTAATATTATCACCATTATCATTGCCATCAATATTGTTACTGTTATTATCCTTATTATTACTACTAGTGTTACTATCATCATTATTATCATCATTATCATTATTTTCTTCATGATCAATGGTATTATTAGTATTGTGATAATTATCATTTTTATCATTATTATTATCATCATTGTTATCATTATCAAATTTTAGCGTCATTATTATCATTACTATCATTATATGATATCATCATCATGGTCAATATCATTATCATTATCCTTATCATTATCATCAGCATTTCATTATACACCTGTTCAAATCAACGAGAGGAGTAGCATAGAGTAGCATATAGATACAGAGGTGGAGGAAGAAGATGAAAGAGAGAGGGGAAGGGAAGGAAGAAGGGAGGATGAAGGGGAGAGAAGGTGGAAGGAAAGAGACTGAGAGAGAGAGAGAGAGAGAGAGAGAGAGAGAGAGA
>NW_020869103.1:1168753-1171253 GCF_003789085.1 Penaeus vannamei | reverse complement strand
TTTGTGGCATGGCATCGTCTACCCTCCTGGACTGAAGATTTGGATCACTACCTGTATTACGTTGTCATTTCGATCCCTTTGTTTCTCCTTTTATAATGTAGGTCTTTTTTCCCTTTTTTTCCTTTTTTTTCTCCTTTTTTACCTTTTTTTTTTTTGGAAGGACGGGGGTAAGGGAAGAGGACAGGGGAAAATATGTAAAAAAAAAAGTGTGAGCGTTTAATCTATTCAATAGTTTAATTTTCCTTTTTTTAATTATTATTATCACCATTAACACGGTGTTGCTTCCTGAGCTTGTGAGAAATTTTTAGTAGATTTTCTTATTATCAATGATATTATTATTATGCTTGAAATTATTATAGTAATTCTTAATGTCATTATATTTGTAGCAGCAGCCGTGTTAGTAATATCGTTGTCATTATCAATGTCCTTATTATTATCGTTTTTATTATCATTATTGTTTAAATCATTAATATCTTTATTGATTATATTGTTCTATCAATATTATCATCAATATTATTATCCTTGTCATTATCATTATTATCATAATTATTTTCAATATAATTATTTCCTTTATCATTATTATTATTATTGTTATTATTATTATTGTTATTATTATTATTATTATTATTATTATTATTATTATTATTATTATTACTATTATTATTATTACTATTATTATTATTACTATTATTATTATTACTGTTATTGTTATTATTATTATTATTATTATTATTATTATTATTATCATTATTAATATTATCATCATTATTATAACTACTATTATTATCATCATTATTACTGTCATTATTATGATTTATAATGATAATGATATTATCATCATTATCGTAATACTAATAATAATAACTATTGCTATGATGATGATGGTGATTATTCTAATTCTTCTTATTATTAATATCTTTATATCGTTAATATCACCATTACTAATGTAGTAATTATCATTATCATTACTATTACTATTATGATGATCATCATCATTATTAGTAATATTTCTATTATCATTGTTATCATCATTATTATTATCATTGTTATCCACATCATTATCATTATTATTACTATAATAAATTTCCTTATTACTGGGGATATCATTATCATCATAATTATCATATGTTATTATTATTACTACTTTGTTATTGGATTCCATGAAGTGAATTCAATGAAAACTCAAAGAAGAAGAGAAAAGAGGGAGATAATAAAAAAAAATGTCGTAAATTCATATTAGAACTTGAGAGATGAATTGAAATTCTAATCATCAATATAACGATATATAGCCTAAAACTATCAAGAAATTCCCCGAAAATGATACATCTCTCACCTTTTATAAGCCGATTCCCCCCCCCCTCCCCAAAAAAAAAAATATATATGTGTGTATGTATATATGTATATAACCATTATCCACCTAAATTCCCTTTTTTTGCTCTGTAATTCCCCCCCCCCAAAAAAAGTATATACTAATATATATGGTATATATATATATGGTATAATAATAATAAGACTGATAAATAAGCACAAATAAAAAAACGAATAAATAAAAAATATTAAGGATATTTTCACCTATACCATCTAAATTTTCCCTCACCCCCTCCCTTTCCTCCCTCCCAGCTTCCACCCCCTCCCCTCCTCCCCCTCTCTTAGATTCCAGAAACCAAGAACGAGGGCCGGAGGGTCGATTCCCGACGGCGGGGTCACACGCCTCCCGAGTTCAAAGGGCCTCACGAAGAATGGGCGGTGACTCAGCAGAATTATGACGTGAGTTTTGTGTTCACCTTCATGATGCACCTTCCCCGTGGGACTATGGGGTGGGGGAGGGGAAGGGGGGGGTGGTTGGGTGGTTGGGGTGAGTGGGTGGGTGGGGAGGGGGGTTAGTGGGTGGGGGGTGAGGGAGGGGGTGATGCGTGTGGGGATGTGGGGTAGGAAAAGTTATTTTGGGAGGGGTAGGAAAAGTTTTGGGGGTGAGGGATGGTGGTGGGATGGAGGGGGTGTTGGGGGTGATGTGTGTGGTAGGAAAAGTTTTTGGGGAGGTGGGGTGGTGGGGAGATGCAGAAGTTAGGGGGTGGGTTTTTGGAAGGGGTGAGGGAGGGTGTGTGTGTGGGTGGTTGGGGTAGAAAAAGTTTTTGTGAGGGTGGGTTAGGTGGGGGTAGGGGAGGGGGTGAATGTGGAGTTGGTGGTGTGGTGGAAGGAGTGGTGGGCCACCGTGTGGGATGTGGGGTAGGAAAAGTTTTGGGGAGGGGTTAGGTGGTGGTGGAAGGAGTGGGAGGAGGGAGGGGTGGGAGGTGTGTGTGTGTGTGGGAGGGTATGTGTGTGTGTGTGTGGGAGGGTGTGTGTATGTGTGTAGGTGGATGTGTACTTGTGTATGTGGGTGGAACTTTCATGTAGATTTCGGTCTCAAAAGTTACGTCGGTTTCGTTGTGTCTATCCGCTCATCCGGGGACTTTTCTGAAAATAGAATTCGTTCTCTATCGTTAGAATTTTATTTTCATTT
>NW_020869103.1:1133036-1146153 GCF_003789085.1 Penaeus vannamei | reverse complement strand
ACAATGTGATCTAATGTCCCGCATGGTGAAGTAAGCGTTGCTTCTGGGATGTTGATAAAATCATTGTTCCACACACTGAAGCTGAGAATGGTCTGAGCAGTCTTGGCCTTCCATTCCAAGTTTGACTTTATGAGATTGGAGTATCGAGGCCGTCGGACATGCCTAACTCTACAATTAATCTCATTAGACAATGCAAGGGAAATTGAGGTTTGGACTGAATCTGCAGAAGTCTGATGCCGAGTATGGTGTTGACTTGGGTAATACGGCTGTGAATTGACGGGAGATCAAGCTCTTTCCTCATGACAAGAACTTTAGCAGTTATTGGGCAACCCAAAATGACTCTCATGGCCTTGTTCTGTAAGATTTCAAGGGGTTTGAGAACATTTTGTGGCAACATACTAAGAACGGGCTCGCATAGTCTATCATGGACCTAACAAGGGAAATGTACATCAATCTTAGGACTCTTAGGGAAGCACCAACGTATCTGTTACTTATGTATTGTAAAGGTCTTAAGCGCTCCAGGCAGCATTCTCTGATGTTTTGAACGATTTCCCGAGTGAAGCGGGAATTGCGGGACATGAGGTGGGGAGCAATCACCATAACACCAAGATACTTATAGGTGTCAGTTTTTGCAAAACTTGCCCACCTAAGCTTGGAATGTATGACAGTTTGTTTGATCTGGAAATATACTTAGTCTTGACAGGGTTGATTACGAGTCCAAGGGAAGTGCACTTTTTACTGAATCCCTGAAGAACATACTCCCCCTATCAAATACCTGAATGAGAACGTCATCAGCATAGGATGTGATGCTGCATAGGTCTCCTAACTCACTATTTAGCTTGCAAAGAGAGTGCATAAGAATGTTAAATAGTGAAGGGGACAAAACTCCTCCTTGTGGAGTTCTAACTCGAGTTCACCATAATTACTGTAGGTGCCTTGGTAACATACTCTTGCTCTTCTCAAAGACAGATAATCCTTTATCCATAGCAGAAGCTTGCCCTTAACTCCTAGGAGAGTTAATTCATGGAGGATTGCAGTAGGGGAAGCTCTGTCAAATGCACCCTTGAAATCTATGAAGTAAGAAGCCTGTGCATTACTTCCACTGAGGTACTGTGCCAGGCACATTTGTGTTCCTTTTCCCTTTTGGAAACCAAAGACTGATGGGTGAATTTGATCTTTGATCTGGTGGAGCAGGCGATTGAGGAGGATCCTTTCACAGGTTTTAGAGAGACAGGATGTCAGAGAAATCGGTCTAAATTCATCAGGACACCCTGGTTTTGGGATAGGAATAATGGTGGCTTGTTTCCAGGAAGTAGGCAAGATGCCTGTAGAATAAGTTAAGTTGAAAAGATCAAGGAGAGGATTTCTTCCCTGTACCTGTACCTTTGCAAGGAGTCGATGATGTCGTAAGTGATTCCATCATCCCCAGGTGCAGTGGATTTGCTAGTTTTAATGGCTGCAAGAAGTTCGTGTCTTGTAAATGGTGCATCAGCCTCATCTAAAAGTTGGCACTGATAGTTAATTTCATTTTTGTGTTTGACTTAAGGGAGCATCTACGAATGGATAATGGAAGATTATCGAGAGAAGAGTTTTCGCAGCATTTACTGAGGATTGACAAAGCTACCCTTTCTGGATGAGGGTGGGGAGTGACATTGTGTGCATTGCCTTTAATCTTATTGATTTCCCTCCACACATTACTCATGGAGCTCGTGGAGTCAATCGATTCTGCCCAGGCATACAATCTCTCTTCCCGCTTTTGTGTCATTATCTCATTAAGTTTTTTACTAAAGAAAACAAGGTCCCTAGCTAAGTAGGGATTTTTCCCCAGGTTTTTTAGCTGATTTACTGTAGACCTTATTAACTTTCTAAGTAGCTTTATTTCCGGATCTTTGTTAAGGTGATATGCTCGTTTGCCTCTGGAGGATGAAGACCTATGTTTGACAGGGTTTCTGGGTTGGAGTTGGGTGATGAGGTTACCAACTTGTTGACAGAGAGTTTCATTAAAGTGATCAAGGCTGGCAGGAATATAGTGTTCATACCAGCAGCCAATCCTTTTAATAAACTCATTATGATGTTTAGTGGCAAGATGGTATCGAAGACGTGGCTGGGGGGGGCTTCTTTTAGCGAATGGGAGGGTGATACTTAATGCCCAATGATCACTGACTAAGAAAGGGACAACTTCCGCAGTGCATGGGAGTGGGTGCTGATTGTATAAGACTATATAATCTAATTTGCCACCTAGATAATGAGTCTTTTCAAAGGGGCACAATAGGTGTATGGATCACTGGTGTTTTGAAGATAATCATAATATACCTTACCGTTTTTACCTATGGTGCTTCCCTCAGAGCCAAGGAGAGGATGACGGGCATTAAAATCCACACAGTAAGACAGTAGCATTATGTATCATACTGTCGGAGGTTTAGGTACCACTTCACTATCATGTGGGTTATAAACATTAATGATGGTGATGGTTCTACCCATCAAGAAATATTTTAACACCAAGATATTCAGCACTTGCATTGTCACGGTTGTCATCGATCACTTTTGATGGGATACTATTTTTTATGTAAATACCAAGTCCTCTTGCAGAAGGATTAGCAATATTAGGTTTGTCGTGATATGTGTATCCTGCAATTTTTGCATAACGAGCATCAGTTCTAACTTCCTGGAGGCAACACACATCAAATCTTCCGAGTGAAGATACTGAGCGAGGGTCGCCTTGCGTTTCTGTAAACTGTTAATGTTCCAGGTAATGCACTTTAACAGATTATTTTGATCCATCGATCATCACTTGACCGTTTCCAAGGCCCACTGGATGTTGTCGTTGCTCGAGGAAGAGCGCAAAAATCCTCTCCTGGAATTGCACCATCTGTTGCTGCATCATGAACATCATCTGCTCCATCTGCTTGAACAACATTTGTATCAAATCTTTCATTTCCCTGTTGGATTCTTGCTTTTCCTGCTGCGGTGAGGGAGGAGCTGGAGCTGGTGATGGCGTCGGTGCTGCAGCTGGCACTGGAGCAGGAGCTGCAGCTGGTGCTACAGCTGGCGCTGGAGTGGGTGCTGCAACTGGAGTAGAAGCTGCAGCTGTCGTTGGTGTTGCAGCTGGTGCAGGTGCTACAGCTGGTGATGTGGCCGGTGCCATGGCTTTATTTGCAGAGGCTTTCAGAGTTGACCTCTGCAGGTGTGGGAATTCCCGCACGTCATTAAGACGAGGGGCTGGCGGGTTTATTGGGGGGAGGGGCTGCCTGCTTTTTTTCATGTGTGTCCTTCTGTCCTTCGGGTAGTAGGCGCATAATGGCGAGTTGGCATTATGCTCCTGACGACAGTTCACACATTTCCGAGGATGATTTTACCTTCAGAAATTTTCTCTGCGCACTCTGAGCTTTCATGCGAAAGAGCGCAGTATCGGCACCGCGTGCCTCTCGTGGACACGCACGTGCCCCGTGTCCCACTTTGAGCAATGGGAGCAAAACGGGGTCAGAGATTTGAAGATGGCACATCTAAAGGGTGCCATGCCTCCCACCATTTTGATAGTTTTGGGGATTACCTCCCCCTCATATGTGATGATGACTCTCTGGGTCATCAATCCATTATCTTCATGCGTTTGGCATGTACGACGCGTTCATTGTAAGACGTCATTTCATCTGTTTCGATTTCTCTTGGGACGTCGAACACAATAACATTTGTGCACTTCCCTTTCCATACACTTTCGCCTTTTCTAAAATTTCACCACCTGCACCGGCAGTGGTTATGTGGGCAAGAATTTGTTCATTTTTACATCTCACAAACACATTGTTTTCTCCCAATCTTAAGTTCAATGGACCCTTTGTCTTGTTGTATGGGTCCAATTTTAAAGCCTGGGATACCCAGCGATACTTATCCCCGTGTGTCCGAAGCTTTGTGTCGGCTTTGAAATGTGCGCACAGGTGTCCAGGGGGCGTAATTTCTACAGAGTCAGGTAGTAGTCTTTTTGCTTTTTTCTTTATTGGTTCCTGGGGGAGGCCACTGATATCTTCCTCACGGAGGACACCATATCTACCCTCGGTTTCCATGGGCGTGTCTGTCATTGTTTCGTTTGAGGTCGGGGTCATTTCCTGAAGAAACAGGGCCCGACCTGACCTCCCTGTGCAAACCCAGGTGCACACACGGGCCGCTTACGCCGCGCCACAAGGCACATCTGTGTCCGTACGTAGTTTTTCACTTATTTTACTTCACTATATGATATTTAGATCACTTTAGATTCAGATCAAATGATCATGTGAACATTATCGGCGCACTGCAGCAATCCACAGCTGGCAGGTCTATGAAGACCTAATAGTCAAGGTAACACAAATCCCGTACGGACAGGTCAAGGTCACAAGAGGTCACACAGCACGTCTGCACACTATGGTGACAGGATGATGACTGAGAGAGAGAGAGAGAGAGAGAGAGAGAGAGAGAGAGAGAGAGAGAGAGAGAGAGAGAGAGAGAGAGAGAGAGAGAGAGAGAGAGAGAGACAGACAACAGACAGACAGACAAAGATAAAGAAAGCAAAACAGAATAAAAATAAAACGAAAAACAGTGAGACATAAATCGAAATAAGATAAGAAAAGAGACAGAAAGAGAAAGAAAATAACAATAGAGAGCCCGAACCGAAACGGAGAGATAGAGATAGCAATAGAAAGAGAGAGAGAGAAAGAGAGAGACAGAGAGAGAGAGAGAAAGACAGATAGAGATAGAGAGAGAGAGAGACTCCAACCGCAATGGACTTTCCTAATGAGTTTCCATAATCTGCAAAGTTGCCGAATACTGTCACGAATTATAAGAAATCCCCCCCTCCCACCCCACCCCCAACCCCCACCCCCCGCCACATCAGAATGCCGACTCACGATGGCAATTATCTACCTGGGGGGCATATACTTGAAATGATCTACCAGGAAGGAGAGAGAGAGAAGAAAAATAATCGACGCTTTAAAGTTTTTTTTTTTTTTTTTTTGGCAACTTGCAGTGATTGATGAGGAAGAGGAGGTGGAGGAGGAGGAGGAGAGAGGGAAGGAGGGGGAGGAGGAAGGGAAAGAGGAGGAGGAGGAGGAAGGAAAAGAGGAGGGGGGAGGAAGAGGAGGAGGAGGAGGAGGGGAAGGAGGGGGAGGAGGAGGGGAAAGAGGAGGAGGAGGAGGAAGGAAAAAGAGGAGGGGAGAGGAGGAGAGGGGAGGAAAGAGCAGGAGAGGAGGTGGAGGAAGAGAAAGAAAGGGAAAGAGGAGAGGAGGGGAGGAGGGAAGGAGGAGAGGAGGAGGAGAGGATGACGACGACGAGGACGAGGGGAGGAGGAAGGAAAAGAGGAGGAGGAAGAGAAGGCAGGAAGTGGAATGAAGAAAGAAGAAGGAAAGGAGAAATAAAGATAAATTGTCAAGAAGGACAGAGAAAAGAAGAGAGAAGGAGGAGAGAAGAAGGAGGAGCAAAGAAGAGGAAGAGAAATAGAGAACGAAAAGGCAAGCGAAAGGGAGGTGAAGGAGGAAGGGTCGCAATCACTTGTAGATTTACCGATAAAAGGGCGGAAAGGAGGAGGGGAGGGGAGGGGGAGGGGAGGGGGAGAGAGGGGGGCGGCCAAAAGGTACGGTAAAGAGGGAGGGAGGAGGGAGAGGGGAAGGGAGAGGGGAAAAGGAGGTAATGAGGTGCAGACGAATCAAGGAAGCAGGAAGCAGGAAGGGGGGAAGGGGGGGGGTCGATTAAAGAGGGGGGGGGCGTATGGGCAGGTGAATAGAGAGCATTCGCGTGGGGTTGAGGAAGGGGGAATAAGGGCAAAGGAGAGAGAGAGAGAGAGAGAGGAGAGAGAGAGAGAGAGAGAGGAGAGAGAGAGAGAGAGAGAGAGAGAGAGAGAGAGAGAGACAGAGAGAGAGAGACAGAGAGAGAGAGAGAGAGAATAAGAGATAGATAGACAGATCAAGAGAGAGAGAGAGAGTATGAGAAATAGATAGATCAAGAGAGAATGAGAGAAAGAGAGAGAGAGAGAGGAGGTAAAAAAACAGAAAAGAAACAAAAGCTAAGAAATAGCATTTGTTTCCTTGTCTTTGTAAATTTCAAAACGAACACACCACCTGCATAATCCCTCCCTCCTCCCCTCCCCCTCCCCCCACCCTTCACCTCTATACCCCCCCCCCCCCCCATTGACCTCCTCGTTAGCATCAGCTTGACCTGTAACGGTGGGTAAGCTAGGGCATGGTAAGGGGGGGGAGGGGGAGGGGGAGGGATATAGATCTCGATTTCAAAAAGAAAAAGAAAAAAAAAAAAAAATGTTGGATCGGTAAGTCCGTTTGACCGAAGTGTGTGTGTGTGTGTGTGTGTGTGCGTGTGTGTGTGTGTGTGTGTCTGTGTGTGTGTGTGTGTGTGTGTGTGGGGTGTGTGTGTTGTGTGTGTGTGTGTGTGGTGTGTGTGTGTGTGTGTGTGTGTGTGTGTGTGTGTGTGTGTGTGTGTGTGTGTGTGTGTGTGTGTGTGTGTGTGTGTGTGTGTGTGTGTGTGTGTGTGTGTGTGTGGTGGTGTGTCTGTGTGTGTGTGTGTGTGTGTGTATGTTGTCTACGAATTGGCGTGCGTGTGCGTGTGATTGCGTGTGTATATGCGTATGTGCTTACGAATCTGCCGTGCGTGTGCGTGTATCCACTGGCGTCTTTGCGTGTGTGCGCGTATGTACGTATATACGCGCGCGCGTGTGTATTCGCCAAATAGACTTGTGTGCCTTAGAGATCGTAGCGCCTCCCCCCCACCTCTCCCCCTCTCACCCCCCACCCCCACCCCATCTCATTTCCATAAGGGAAGGTTTTTGACGATGCCATTTCCAGCGAGGTCGGGGGGCGGGGGTGAGGGGGGAGGGTAGAGAGAGAGGGGAAGGAGGGGGAGGAAGGGGGAAGGGGGAGAAGGGGGTGAAGGGGTACTGGTAGCGGAGAACGAGAAAGAATTGTGCGGGTTTTTGTCTTTGATTCTCTATTCTCTCTATTCTCTTTCGGGTGTTTGCTCTTTTCATCATCTGTTTCTTCTTCTTCTCTTCTATTCCGTCATTATTATTTTCAGTTTTTTTTTTTTTCTTCTTCTTCTTTTTCTTCTTCTATTCCGTCATTATTATTTTCTGTTTTTTTTTTTCTTCTTCTTCTTTTTCTTCTTCTCTTCTTCTTCTTCTTTCTTCTTTTTCTGTTCTTTCTTCTATTTCCGTCATTATTATTTTCTTTTTTTTTCTTCTTCTTCTTCTTCTTCTTCTTCTTCTTTCTGTTTCTTCTTCTATTCTCATTATTATTTTCTTCTTCTTCTTCTTCTTCTTCTTCTTCTGCTGCTGCTGCTGCTTCTTCTTCATTTGTTCCTTATTCTTACTCGATTCTTACTCGATTCCATCATCATCATTTTCTTCTTCTTCTTCTTCTTCTTCGTCTCTTCTTTTGTCTTTCTCTTCTTCTCTCTCCGCTTCTCCCGCCCTCCCCCTTCCCCTCCCCTACCCTCCCTCCCTCCTTCTTCTTCTTCTTTTTCTTTCTTCTTCTTCTCTTCTTCTTCTTCTGTTTCTTCTTCTATTCCGTCATTATTATTTTCTTTTTTTTTTTCTTTCTTCTCTTCTTCTTCTTCTTCTTCTTCTGCTGCTCTGCTTCTTCTTCATTTGTTCCTTATTCTTACTCGATCTTACTCGATTCCATCATCATTATTTTCTTCTTCTTCTTCTTCTTCTTCGTCTCTTCTTCTTTTGTCTTTCTCTTCTTCTCTCTCCCTTCTCCCCGCCCCCTCTCCTTCTTCCTCACTCCCCCTCCCCCCCTCCCCCCTTAGACCTTCCTTCCCGTGACAGCTAAAAAAAAAAAAAAAAAAAAAATCTATTCACATAGGTCACGGAGACCATTCCATAATCATGTATAAACAACCTTAAAAAAAAAAAGAAAAATGACATATAAATGATTTTTATTTCCCCTTCTGGTATCGGTATTATCTGGTATTTTCGTTTTATAACTTACGTGACTTTCCTCTTCGTTCACATCCAGTAGCGTCGGCCTCTCGGTTCGTTCACATACCTGGAAAGATGTGATGGGGGTTTGGGTTAGGAACAAGATCGATAAATATGATTGTCAGGTTTTTATCTCTTGTTACGAGGGAGGGAGATCCATTTCTAAAATAATTCTGAATTGTCTGTGTTTGTTTTTTTGTAATAAAAGATAGGTATAATGTTGATCCTAAATTGTGTGTTTTTTGCGTATTAAGGGATAGGTATATATATATATATATATATTTTTTTTTTATACATATAAAGGATATGAAAAAAATATATATTCCATATATATAAAATGATATAAAAGGATATAGAAACATCCTTTTTATATTAAAGGATAAGTATATATTGATTCCAAATTGTTTTTTATTATTTTTTTTTTGTACTAGAGGATAGGTATGTTGTTTTATGATATATTCATTATATTGATTCATGTGGTTGTGATGATTATGTTGGTAATTATGACGAAGATTAAAAAACGTCAGTGTTAGAAGTAAATACTAAATATAAATACAACAGTAATAACAATAAAATAAAGATAATGATAAAGCCAGGATTATTATTTAGATTACTACCATTACCCTGACCACAAAAAAAAGAAAAAAAAAATCTATACCCACGCAGACATTTTAACAACAAATTCCCCCATCCATTAAAACGGGGCTAAAATCGTTCGTTTATTCTCCCCTTTGTCCGTATGTGTTCGAAGATGGCTTCCTTTGGCTTCGGTCTTGAGGAAATCTCCCGCGCGGAGTTGTCTTAAGGGAGAGAGGGAGAGGGAGAGAGAGGGAGAGGGAGAGGGAAGGGGAGGGAGGGAAGGGAGAGAGCGGGGGTTAGAGGGAGAGGGAAGGGAGAGAGAGGGAGTGGGAGGGGGGAGGAATGGGGAAGGGAGAGGGAGGGGAGAGGGAGAGGGAGGGAAGGGGAGCGGGGGAGGAGGAGGAGAAGGAGGGGGAGGAGGAAGAAGAAGAAGAGAAGGAGAAGAAGAAAAAAGTAAGTGAAAGGGGGAGAAAAGGGAAAAACAAACAAAACACAAGAAGCAGAAGAAAGAGAAGAAGAGGTGATTGGGAAGAAGAAAAAGAAGGAGAAAGAGCAAGATGAGAAGAAGAAGAAGAAGAAGGACGAGAAGGAAGAGGAAGAGGAGGAGGAAGAATAAGGAGAAGAAGAGGGGGCGCGGAGGAGGACGAGAAAGAGGAAGGAGGAGGAGGGACACGACGAGAAAGAGGAGGAAGAGGAGGATAGAGGAGTGTTCATTTTTCTTGCCATTTTAGATTAGTTCTGAGTGAGGTAATTAGGCGAGCCAATAAGTGGGTCTCTCTCTCTCTCTCTCTCTCTCTCTCTCTCTCTCTCTCTCTCTCTCTCTCTCTCTCTCTCTCTCTCTCTCTCTCTCTCTCATCTCTCTTCTCTCTCTTATACCTCTCCTACCTCTATACCTTTCTCTCCTCTCCCACTCTCCCTTCCTCTTCCTCTTCCCCTCTCCTTCCTTTCCCGTCTATCTCCTTCCCCTCTCCTCTCTCCCTCTTCCCCTTTCTCCCTTCCCCTCTCCTCCCTTCCTGCCCCTCTCTCTCCCTTCTTCCCTTTCTCTTTCTCCTTCTCTCTCCTGTTCCCTCTCTCCCTTCCTCTTTCCTCTCCCCTCTCCCTTCCCTCCGCCTCTCTCCTCCTTCCCCTCTATCTCCTATTTTTCCCAGCGACTCGACCTCAGCACAGCACACCCTACCCCATAAGATCTAACAAGGCCATTCGGGTTAATAATCATTGATACTAACCTTTATTATCACCCTTAAGGCATGACATAATCTCATCTGGAGGGTGTCTTAGAGAGAGAGATCCATTGACTGTGATTATGCGATGTATATTGGAGTGTACTGTGTTCTACGCCCTTCTCTGGCTGGTCTGTATATCTGTCCTGTCTGTCTGCCTGTCTGTTTGTCTGTCTGTTGACTGTCTGTTAGTCTTTGTTTGTTTGTCTGTTTGTATTTCTTTTTTTTTCTGTCTGTTTGTCTGTGTGTATTCTGTCTGTCTGTCTGTCCTGCTTGTCTGTCTGTCTCTGTCTCTGTCTGTCTGTCCTCTCTCTTTTCTGTCTGTCTGTTTGTCTTTATGTAGGTATATGTGTCTGTCAGTCAGTCTGTTTGTATTTCTTTGTTTCTTTCTTCCTGTCTATCTATCTGTCTGTCTGTCTCTCTGTCTGTCTGACTGTCTATCTGTCTGTCTGTGTATTTGTATTTCTTTCTTTCTTTCTGTCTGTCTGTCTGTCTGTCTGTTTAGCTTTGGATACTTCTGTTGTTACTTATTTTTCTTCTGCTGTCTATCTGCTTATCTGTCTATCTATCTGTTTATGTACTTTGTAGACTTTCCGTTTGTCTATCTATCTAAGTCAGATTCTCTGTCAATATATCTACCATTTGTTTTTCTGTCCATCTATCTTAGTTCTCTCCCTCTCTCCCTCCGCTTCATTCATTACTCACCTTCACTCTCCTTTTTCCCTCCCTCCTCCCTTCCTCTACCCTCCCTCTCCCTCGTCGGACTCTCCCTCCCTTCATCTCTCTCTCCTACCCCCCTCTTCCTTTTCCTTCTCCCTCCCTCTCGCCTTATCCATCTCTCCCACCGCCCCTCTTCCTTTTCCTTCTCCCTCCCTCTCCCTTTATCCATCTTTCCCCACCCCCTTCTTCCTTTTCCTTCTCCCCTCCCTCTCCCTTATCCATCTCTCCCACCCCCTCTTCCTCCTTTTCCTTCTCCCTCCCTCTCACCTTTTCCATCTCTCCCGCACCCCCATCTTCCTTTTCCTTCTCCCTCCCCCTCTCCCTTATCCATCTCTCCCACCCCCTCTCCTTTCCTTTCCCTCCCTCTCCTTTCCATCTCTTCCCCCCCTCTTCCTTTTCCTTCTCCTCCCTCTCCCTTATCCATCTCTCCCCACCCCCCTCTTTTCCTTTTCCTTCTCCCTCCCCTCTCCCTTATCCATCTCTCCCACCCCCCTCCTTTCCTTCTCCCTCCCCTCTCCCTTATCCATCTCTCCCCACCCCCTCTTCCTTCTCCTCCCCTTCCCTTCCATCTCTCCTCACCCTCTCCTTATCCATCTCTCCCCCACCCCTATCCATCTCTCCCACCGCCCCTGCTTCCTTTTTTCCTCTCCCTCTCCTCTATCCATCTCTCCCCACCCCCTCTTCCTTTTCCTTCTCCTTCCTTCTCCTATCAGTTCTTTTTCCATCTCTCCCTTTCTTTCTCCCTCCCTCCCTTGCCCCCCTCTACATCTGTCTGCCTCCCTCACTCCCATCCCCTTCCCACCCTCTCCTACCCCCACCCCCTCTCTCTCCTACCACTCCACCCCCCTCACTCCTTCCCCCCATCCCCACTCTCTCTCCTACTCCCCCATCATCCCCCTCCTCCCTCTTCTCCTACTCCCCCTCTCATTCTACCTTACCCCACTCAGTCCCACTCCTCTCCACCTCTCCCTCTCTCTCCCTCCTTCTCCCTCTCCCCTCCCCCCTCACCCCTCTCCCCATCCCCTACGCCTGCCCCTCTCTCCTACTGCCCCCTTCGCCCTCTCTCCTCGAGACTTCCCAGGTAATCTCTACATGCAAATTCAGCAGCATTATCTCTCGGTCTCCTTACGCCCGCCGCTCAATGGAGACGGATGAGGGAGGGGGAGCGCCGGAGTGGGCGGGCGTGAGGGGAAAGATGGGGAGGGGGTAGAAGGGGGAGGGGGAGGGGAGGGGAAGAGGGGAGAGGGGGGGAAGGGAGGGTAGAAGGGGGAGGGTGTGAGGGAAAAAGGGGGGAGGGGAGAGAGGGGGAAATGGGAGGGGAGAGGGGAGGAAGGGGAGAGAGGGGGAGGGGAAGGGAGAGAAGGGGGAGAAGGGGGAGGGGGGGAAAGGAAAGGGAGGGGAAGGGTGTGGGGAGAGTGGGGAGAGGAAAGGGAGGGGAGAGAGAGGGGGGGAGGGGGGGGAAAGGTGGGGTATGAGGGAAAGAAGGGAGATGAAGTGTAGGTCAGTTCTCGGGGAAGGAAAGGAAGAGAGAAAGCTTAAGACAAAAGAGAGAGAGAGAGAGAGCGAGAGTGAGAGAGAGAGAGGGAGAGAGAGAGAGAGAGAGAGAGAGAGAGAGAGAGAGAGAGAGAGAGAGAGAGAGAGAGAGAGAGAGGAGAGAGAGAGAAGAGAGAGAAGAGAGAGAGAGAGAGAGAGAGAGAGAGAGAGAGAGAGAGAGAGAGAGAGAGAGAGAGAGAGAGAGAGAGAAAGAGAGTGAGAGAGAGAGAGAAGAAAGAAAGAGACAGAAAGAGAGAAAGACAGAGAGACAGAGAGACAGACAGACAGACAGACAGACAGAAGAGAAAAAAAGAAAAGAGATCAGAAGATGAAGATGCTCCATTTCTCTCTCCCTCTCCCTCCCCCTCCTCCCTCCTCCCTCCCTCCCTCTCCCACCTTTCTCCTTCCCTCTCTCCCTCTCCGTCCTTCCTCTCCCCCCCTCCCCTCTCTTCCCTCTCCCTCTCCTCTCCTCTCCTCTCCTCCGAGATAAGATTTATAGCCCCGCCTTCGTTCTCTCGACCGATAGCTTAGAGATGCCCACGAATAGTGATGGAGATGGAAGAGAGAGACACAAAGGGGGATGCTGCGAGGGCCAAGAGCTGCCGCCGTGTTATTGTAGCTTTAGTAGCTTTAGTAGTAGTGGGAGTGGTGGGTAGTAGTAGTGTAGTAGTTGAAGATAGAAGTGGTGGGGGATGTGTAGTGGAAGTAGTAGTAGTAGTGGGTAGTAGTAGTTAGTAGTAGGTAGTGGGAGTGGGGAGTGGGTAGTTACTATAGTAGTAGTAGTGGTAAGTAGTGGATAGTAGTGGTGGGGGGTATTCAACGTAGTTTGGTAGTAGTAGTAGTAGTTAGTTGTGGGATTTAAAGTGGTGGGAGTAGTACTACTTGGAGTAGTAGTAGTGGTAGTAGTAGATAGTAGTGGGGGGGTATAGTTAGTAAGTAGTAGTGGGTAGTAGTGAGTGGAGTGAGATAGTAAAGTAGTTGAGTAGTAGTGGAGTAGTAAAGTAGTAGAGTAGTAGTAATGATAGTTAGTAGAGTGAGTAGTATACATGTAATGATAGTAGTAGAGCAGTGCGTAGTAGTGAAGTGAGAGTCAGTCTCATGAGTTAGTAGTGGT
>NW_020869103.1:1123036-1125536 GCF_003789085.1 Penaeus vannamei | reverse complement strand
TCTTCCCACACTTCTCCCTCCTCCACTTTCCCTACTCGAGATCTCGATGGTCTATCTTGTCTTTTTCTACTCTTTGACTCGATCTTCCTCCCTTTGCTTTCCCCCGTTATGCCTGGTCCACTCCTCCCTCCATATCATCGCATTCTCCTCTCTCCCTCCCTACGACCCCCCCCCCCTCTCCTCTCTGGATCTCCTCTCTCCCTCTCCCTCCTCCTCCCTTATCCTTTTCCAGTGACCCCCTCCCTCCCTCCCTCCCCCCCTTCCCATCCCTCCCTCCCTCCCTCTCCCTCTCTCTTCCTCTCTCTCTCTCTCTCTCTCTCTCTCTCTCTCTCTCTCTCTCTCTCTCTCTCTCTCTCCTCTCTCTCCTCTCTCTCCCTCTCTCTCCCTCCCTCTCTCCCTCCCTCCCTCCTCCTTCCTCCCTCCCTTCTCCTCCCTCCCCTCCCCTCCCCTCTCTCCCTCTCCCTCTCTCTCTTCCCTCTCTCTCCCTCTCCCTCCCTCTCTCTCTCCTTCCCTCCTCCCTCCCTCTTCCCTCCCTCCCTCCCTCCCTCCCTCCCTCCCTCCCTCCCTCCTCCCTCCTTCCCATCCCCTTCCTCCCTCCCTCCCTCCTCTCTCTCTCCCCCCTCCCTCCTTCCCTCCTTCCCTCCCCTCCCTCTCTCCTCTCTCTCTCTCTCCTCTCTCTCCTCTCATTATGGCCCCTCCTAATTTCCCTTTATACGACGGTGTTATTATGTCAACACGCCGGTCAGGGGGACACTGCTTCCTCCGCTCCTCCTTGTCTGACAAAGGAAATTTATGACCATTCCGAGGGAGGGGGTGAGGAAGGGCGTGAGGCGGCTGGGGGTAGGAGGTAAGGGAGGAGGGGGAGGGGGATGGGCGAGGGGGATGGGGGTGTAGGGAGGGAGGGTAGGGAGGGGTAGGAAGGGGTGGAGGGGGGGTAGGGGAGGTGGGCGAGGGTAGGTGTAGGGAGGAGGGTAGGAAGGTGGGCGAGGGGAGGGTGTAGGGAGGGAGGGAGGGTAGGAAGGTGGGCGAGGGGGAGGGGTGGAGGGAGGGAGTGAGGACGTGGGGGAGGGGGGATGTAGGGAGGGGGCGTGAGGGGACTTGAGGGAGGGAGGATAGGGAGGAGGGAGGTGGTGGGGGGTGCTGTATCCTTGATGAAACGTGTTCTTGACAAGTGCTTTTATGATGGTTCCCGTTTTCCTTTTTATTATTATTGTTTATCGCTGTTGTTATTGTTATTGTTATTATCATTTTCTTTTCCGTCGTTGCTATTATTTTTTTCTATCCTTACTTTTATTTTTTTCATCTTTACTACTATTTTCTTTATCATTACTATTATTCTTTTACTACTACTATTATCAGTGTTATCATCATCATCATCTTATCTTTATTTTCTATTTTCTGTTTTTTTCGTTTTTTTTTCACATTATTCGTTTAAGAAATATAGTTCTTATCTTATTTCTCTCTAATTGTGTTCACTTTTATTGTATCTTTTCCTTCTTTTATCGCTTTCCTTTCAATGCTTTACCGTTTTTTTTTCTTTATCTCTCTCTTTGTCGTCTTCCACTTTCATCTTAATCTTCTTATGTTCTATTCTGTTCTCTTCTCCCTTCTTCTGCTTTTCCTTTTTTCTCTATGTCCTCCATTCGTGAAGATTCTTGTCCTTTGAGGAAGCGAAAGGGGAATAAGAAAGAGGGGAGATAGACAAGGGGAGAGAAGGTAGGTAAGAGGAGAGGAGGTGGATAGAGGAGATGTGAGTAAGAGGAAAGAGGCAAGAATGGAGGATGGAGAGGAGGAGGAGGAGGAGGAGAAAGGAGGAGGAGAAGAGGAGGAGGAGGAGGAAAAGAAGAAGAAGAAGAAGAAGAAGAAGAAGAAGAAGAAGAAGAAGAAGAAGAAGAAGAAGAAGAAGAAGAAGAAGAAGAAGAAGAAGAGGAAGGAGGGAGAATCGGATAAGTAGGAAAGTAGTAAGAGGAGGACGAAAGAAGAAAAGTGTGTGTATGTGCGTCTAAATGTGTACATGTACGTATGCATGTCCATAGCTATGTACGCATCATATAATCACCTCTCCTCCCCCCCCCCTTCCGCATCAACACCACAACAAAACAACAACACACAACAAACAACCAGCTTAATCTTCGTCGCCCCGACACAACAAAGTAATTCCTGCGCATATTAATCATTGCATTAATATTTGTTTCACTGTGAATGCTCCCGAGACCGGTCGCCAATATTCCGAATAAATCCCTAACCGGGCAACTGCATTCGGCACGAAGGCGAGGAAAACAGAAGGGAATTTGGGATAAAAGACGGGGTAAATTGCAGAAGGAAGGGCGAAAGGGGGAAATAGAGGAGGAAAGGGAAGAGGATTAAATGGATAAGTCCGATGAGGAAACCAGAAGGAGCCCAACGGTAAACTAGCGTAAGAGGCAATCACGGAAAGACACGAAGGGAAAAGAAGGGGAAACAGAGATGAATTTTTGGATAAAAAGAGGAGATAGAGGAG
>NW_020869103.1:1117856-1122936 GCF_003789085.1 Penaeus vannamei | reverse complement strand
TCATTTGCGATAGATAGCGGGTAATTACATAATATGGTTTCTTCATGGGAAAGTGCTTGCTTTGCTAACTTATCTACGTTGTCACAGGTTGATATCCCTATATGAGAAGGTATCCAGTATAGTGATACTTGTATACCCTGCTCGGATAGGCTAGCGATTTGTGAATGGTATTGATAGTTACCATGTTTTCTGGATTAAATGTTGTAAGTCTATACAGTGCACCCTGGCTGTCAGAGAAGACAGCTAGGTGTCGCTGCTGTTCAGTGCCTTTTTTGATGGCATGGTATATTGCTACTGACTCGGCATCAGTTGTGCTTGTCCAGTTGGAAATTCGCACACTTTCTTGAAGAGCAATGTCGGGAATTAGTACACCAATCCCTGCTGCTCCATGAGGATCAGTAGAAGCATCACAGTAGATTGCAAGTGGGGGGTACCCTGAGGGGGATGGAGAATTTCATCTATATATTTCAAGTAATGGCCTTTTAACTCTGTTATTGAAGTCATGGATTTTGGCCCTGTTAATTTATCAATATGTACGTTAACATGTGATCTATGCCATGGTGAAGTAAGCGTTGCTTCTGGGATGTTGATAAAATCATTGTTCCACACACTGAAGCTGAGAATGGTCTGAGCAGTCTTGGCCTTCCATTCCAAGTTTGACTTTATGAGATTGGAGTATCGAGGCCGTCGGACATGCCTAACTCTACAATTAATCTCATTAGACAATGCAAGGGAAATATGAGGTTTGGACTGAATCTGCAGAAGTCTGATGCCGAGTATGGTGTTGACTTGGGTAATACGGCTGTGAATTGACGGAGATCAAGCTCTTTCCTCATGACAAGAACTTTAGCAGTTATTGGGCAACCCAAAATGACTCTCATGGCCTTGTTCTGTAAGATTTCAAGGGTTTGAGAACATTTTGTGGCAACATACTAAGAACCGGGCTCGCATAGTCTATCATGGACCTAACAAGGGAAATGTACATCAATCTTAGGACTCTTAGGGAAGCACCAACGTATCTGTTACTTATGTATTGTAAAGGTCTTAAGCGCTCCAGGCAGCATTCTCTGATGTTTTGAACGATTTCCCGAGTGAAGCGGGAATTGCGGGACATGAGGTGGGAGCACTCACCATAACACCAAGATACTATATAGGTGTCAGTTTTTGCAATAACTTGCCCACCTAAGCTTGGAATGTATGACAGTTTGTTTGATCTGGAAATATACTTAGTCTTGACAGGGTTGATTACGAGTCCAAGGGAAGTGCACTTTTTACTGAATCCCTGAAGAACATACTCCCCCCTATCAAATACCTGAATGAGAACGTCATCAGCATAGGATGTGATGCTGCATAGGTCTCCTAACTCACTATTTAGCTTGCAAAGAGAGTGCATAAGAATGTTAAATAGTGAAGGGGACAAAACTCCTCCTTGTGGAGTTCCTAACTCGAGTTCACCATAATTACTGTAGGTGCCTTGGTAACATACTCTTGCTCTTCTCAAAGACAGATAATCCTTTATCCATAGCAGAAGCTTGCCCTTAACTCCTAGGAGAGTTAATTCATGGAGGATTGCAGTAGGGGAAGCTCTGTCAAATGCACCCTTGAAATCTATGAAGTAAGAAGCCTGTGCATTACTTCCACTGAGGTACTGTGCCAGGCACATTTGTGTTCCTTTCCCTTTTGGAAACCAAAGACTGATGGGTGAATTTGATCTTTGATCTGGTGGAGCAGGCGATTGAGGAGGATCCTTTCACAGGTTTTAGAGAGACAGGATGTCAGAGAAATCGGTCTAAATTCATCAGGACACCCTGGTTTTGGGATAGGAATAATGGTGGCTTGTTTCCAGGAAGTAGGCAAGATGCCTGTAGAATAAGTTAAGTTGAAAAGATCAAGGAGAGGATTTCTTCCCTGTACCTGTACCTTTGCAAGGAGTCGGATGATGTCGTAAGTGATTCCATCATCCCCAGGTGCAGTGGATTTGCTAGTTTTAATGGCTGCAAGAAGTTCGTGTCTTGTAAATGGTGCATCAGCCTCATCTAAAAGTTGGCACTGATAGTTAATTTCATTTTTGTGTCTTGACTTAAGGGAGCATCTACGAATGGATAATGGAAGATTATCGAGAGAAGAGTTTTCGCAGCATTTACTGAGGATTGACAAAGCTACCCTTTCTGGATGAGGGTGGGGAGTGACATTGTGTGCATTGCCTTTAATCTTATTGATTTCCCTCCACACGTTACTCATGGAGCTCGTGGAGTCAATCGATTCTGCCCAGGCATACAATCTCTCTTCCCGCTTTTGTGTCATTATCTCATTAAGTTTTTTACTAAAGAAAACAAGGTCCCTAGCTAAGTAGGGATTTTTCCCCAGGTTTTTTAGCTGATTTACTGTAGACCTTATTAACTTTCTAAGTAGCTTTATTTCCGGATTTGTTAAGGTGATATGCTCGTTTGCCTCTGGAGGATGAAGACCTATGTTTGACAGGGTTTCTGGGTTGGAGTTGGGTGTGAGGTTACCAACTTGTTGACAGAGAGTTTCATTAAAGTGATCAAGGCTGGCAGGAATATAGTGTTCATACCAGCAGCCAATCCTTTTAATAAACTCATTATGATGTTTAGTGGCAAGATGGTATCGAAGACGTGGCTGGGGCGGGCTTTTTTAGCGAATGGGAGGGTGATACTTAATGCCCAATGATCACTGACTAAGAAAGGGACAACTTCCGCAGTGCATGGGAGTGGGTGCTGATTGTATAAGACTATATAATCTAATTTGCCACCTAGATAATGAGTCTTTTCAAAGGGGCACAATAGGTGTATGGGATCACTGGTGTTTTGAAGATAATCATAATATACCTTACCGTTTTTACCTATGGTGCTTCCCTCAGAGCCAAGGAGAGGATGACGGGCATTAAAATCTCCACACAGTAAGACAGTAGCATTATGTATCATACTGTCGGGAGGTTTAGGTACCACTTCACTATCATGTGGGTTATATACATTAATGATGGTGATGGTTCTACCATCAAGAAATATTTTAACACCAAGATATTCAGCACTTGCATTGTCACGGTTGTCATCGATCACTTTTGATGGGATACTATTTTTTATGTAAATACCAAGTCCTCTTGCAGAAGGATTAGCAATATTAGGTTTGTCGTGATATGTGTATCCTGCAATTTTTGCATAACGAGCATCAGTTCTAACTTCCTGGAGGCAACACACATCAACATCTTCCGAGTGAAGATACTGAGCGAGGGTCGCCTTGCGTTTCTGTAAACTGTTAATGTTCCAGGTAATGCACTTTAACAGATTATTTTGATCCATCGATCATCACTTGACCGTTTCCAAGGCCCACTGGATGTTGTCGTTGCTCGAGGAAGAGCGCAAAAATCCTCTCCTGGAATTGCACCATCTGTTGCTGCATCATGAACATCATCTGCTCCATCTGCTTGAACAACATTTGTATCAAATCTTTCATTTCCCTGTTGGATTCTTGCTTTTCCTGCTGCGGTGAGGGAGGAGCTGGAGCTGGTGATGGCGTCGGTGCTGCAGCTGGCACTGGAGCAGGAGCTGCAGCTGGTGCTACAGCTGGCGCTGGAGTGGGTGCTGCAACTGGAGTAGAAGCTGCAGCTGTCGTTGGTGTTGCAGCTGGTGCAGGTGCTACAGCTGGTGATGTGGCCGGTGCCATGGCTTTATTTGCAGAGGCTTTCAGAGTTGACCTCTGCAGGTGTGGGAATTCCCGCACGTCATTAAGACGAGGGGCTGGGCGGGGTTTATTGGGGGGAGGGGCTGCCTGCTTTTTTTCATGTGATGTCCTTCTGTCCTTCGGGTAGTAGGCGCATAATGGCGAGTTGGCATTATGCTCCTGACGGCAGTTCACACATTTCCGAGGGATGATTTTACCTTCAGAAATTTTCTCTGCGCACTCTGAGCTTTCATGCGAAAGAGCGCAGTATCGGCACCGCGGTGCCTCTTGGACACGCACGTGCCCCGTGTCCCCACTTGAGCAATGGGAGCAAAACGGGGTCAGAGATTTGAAGATGGCACATCTAAAGGGTGCCATGCCCTCCACCATTTTGATAGTTTTGGGGATTACCTCCCCCTCATATGTGATGATGACTCTCTGGGTCATCAATCCATTTATCTTCATGCGTTTGGCATGTACGACGCGTTCATTGTAAGACGTCATTTCATCTGTTTCGATTTCTCTTGGGACGTCGAACACAATAACATTTGTGCACTTCCCTTTTCCATACACTTTCGCCTTTTCTAAAATTTCACCACCTGCACCGGCAGTGGTTATGTGGGCAAGAATTTGTTCATTTTTACATCTCACATACACATTGTTCCTCCCAATCTTAAGTTCAATGGACCCCTTTGTCTTGTTGTATGGGTCCAATTTTAAAGCCTGGGATACCCAGCGATACTTATCCCCGTGTGTCCGAAGCTTTGTGTCGGCTTTGAAATGTGCGCACAGGTGTCCAGGGGGCGTAATTTCTACAGAGTCAGGTAGTAGTCTTTTTGCTTTTTTCTTTATTGGTTCCTGGGGGAGGCCACTGATATCTTCCTCACGGAGGACACCATATCTACCCTCGGTTTCCATGGGCGTGTCTGTCATTGTTTCGTTTGAGGTCGGGGTCATTTCCTGAAGAAAACAGGGCCCGACCTGACCTCCCTGTGCAAACCCAGGTGCACACACGGGCCGCTTACGCCGCGCCCCACAAGGCACATCTGTGTCCGTACGTAGTTTTTTCACTTATTTTACTTCACTATATGATATTTAGATCACTTTAGATTCAGATCAAATGATCATGTGAACATTATCGCGCACTGCAGCAATCCACAGCTTGCAGGTCTATGAAGACCTAATAGTCAAGGTAACACAAATCCCGTACGGACAGGTCAAGGTCACAAGAGGTCACACAGCACGCTCCTGCACACTATGGTGACAGGATGATGACTGAGAAAATAGTAATGATAATAATAATAATAATAATAATATAATAATAATAATAATAATAATAATATGATAATATATGATAATGATGATAGGTATGATAATAATTATAATAGGTATGATAATA
>NW_020869103.1:1112856-1115356 GCF_003789085.1 Penaeus vannamei | reverse complement strand
TTTTCCGTCAACGTTTGACGTCTTAAAGATTGTCAAAGTAGGATTGTTTTTTTGTTTATGAAAGCCATTTATTGGTTAACGAAGGTTTGAGAAATGTTTTAAAATTTCGCTTTTGGTTAGTGTTAGAGTTATGAATCTCTTTTGGGTTGCAAGTCTTTTACATGTATATGTACAAATCCATTTTTGAAAAAAATAGATATGTGTGTTCAGTAATTATCTATTTATAAGAGAATAGGGTTAATTATGTATTTGTGTATGTAAATGTACGTAGTTCTTTGTATTTCTTTGTGTGTATGTATAGTATGTGCAACTGTTAAGTGTAAAGACCCAATAATTTTCTTCTTTTTTACCGACTTACGGAGGGATGACGTCACACCTCTCTTGCATCACCAAAGAGGAATCCGATCTCCCCTTTACTTCCCCCTTTGCTTGTTTGTTTGTTTACGTCTCTCCGTTTTTTATACATAGCTTTTATTAACAACTTCAAAAGTCATTCCACGCCGAACTTATCTCTGCACGGCCGGCAAACCACACCTCCAGGTTACTTATAAACTTATAAACGCGACGCCAAGTGCAAAATACACTTTTTAGAATGGATTTTTGAAAAGATTACTGAAAGAAGACCTTCACACACGTCGAAATGGAGTCTTAAAAGCTTCTTCGTTCGGACGCAAGGAAACATTCCCCGCGAACAAGTAAGGGTCGTAAACTAAGCCGAAACCAGGGCCGGCGTCACAGTTTCGGAAGATTTTGAAGATTTTTTTTTTTTTTTTTTTTTTAGTTCAGTGGTGATTATGATGAAACTTTTTTATATATTTTTTCTCATCACTGTTTTTTATTATTGTTTGTACTATTACTATTAATGATAGTAACACTACAATTATTATTGCGTCTTCGTTCGGACGCAAGGAAACATTCCCCGCGAAAAAGTAGGGGTCGTAAACTAAGCCGAAACCAGGGCCGGTGTCACAGTTTCGGAAGATTTAGATTTTTTTTTTTTTTTTTTTTTTTAGTAGAATGGTGATTATGATTATTTTTGTTCTATATTTTTTATTATTGTTGTTATTATTGATAGGTTGTTATCTATTAATGAGAACAACATTATTATTACTATTATTATTTGCATGTCAAGGTTTTATCATTATTTCATTATCATCATTATTGGTAGTAATTGGTGTCATCAATATAATGATTATCGATATTATCATTTGTTATTAGTATTAGTGTTTGCATTATTATTATTATTATTATTATTACTAATGCTATGATGATTTTTTTTCATTATTTTTCATTATTATTGTCATTATTCTACTATTATTATCATCATCATCATTCATTCTCATTCATCATAATTATCGAAATTACTCTATTTGCTATTGTTATTGTTAATATTATCGATTCTCTTATTATTATTATCACCATCCTTATTATTTTTCATATTTTTTGTTATCATTATCATTATCTATTGTAGTTACTATTATCATTATTTTTATTATTATTATTATTATTATTATTATTATTATTATTATTTTATTATCATTATTATCATTGTTATTATTATGTTGTTATCATCATTTATTGTTATTACCATTACCGTTATTTATTATTGTTGTTATTTTGTTGTTATTATTGTTATAATGATTATTATTATTATTATTACTATTCTATTAATCATCATTATTACTTTTATTATCATCATTATCATTACCATCATCATCCTCATTAATACCAATAATTTCATTATCGTCTTTCCTAAAAGTGCCACGAGATCATATTCCATTTCTACTTCTTGAAATTATTACGAAGCACATAATTAGGAGTGACTTCATAGAGCATTCCCAGAAAGAATAAGGGAAAGCGGGCCTGTCGCTTGCCATTGCCCGAGGGAAGGAGGAGGGGAGAGGAAGAGGAGGAGGAGGGGAGGAGGGGGAGGTGGAGTGGAGGGGGGGGAGGGGGAGGTGGGGAAGTGGGGATGGAGGAGGGAGGTGGTGGAGAAGGAGGAGGATGAGAAGAGGAAGAAGAAGGAGGGGGGAAGGGGAGGAAGGGGGAAGGATGGAAGGATTGGGGGTGGGGTTATGGGGAGGTGGTGGGGTGGAGGAGGAGGATGGAGGGATTGAGGGTGGGTTGAGAAGAGAGGGGGAGAGAGAGAAGAGGATATTTTATTATTTCGGATAATTATAATGAACATAATGTATGTAATGATCACGGTGGTGAGGGTGGAAGAGGAGGGAAGGATGGAAGGATTAGGAAGGGGAGGTGGTGGGGGTGGCGGAGAAGGAGGAGAAGTTGGGATGGAGGAGGAGGAGAAGGAGAAATGGGGATGGAGGAGGAGGAAGAGGTGGAAAGAATAAAATAAGGAATATCAGTGAAAGGAAAAGTTAGGGGAGTAGCAGGAAAAGGAGGAATAGTAGTAGTAATAATTATATTAATAGAATGAGAGTAAGGTGAAGGGTAGAATAAGAAGAAGGAGGAGGAGGAGGAGGAGGAGATATAGAACACA
>NW_020869103.1:1100356-1105356 GCF_003789085.1 Penaeus vannamei | reverse complement strand
CATTTTTTTTTTTTTTTTTTTTTTGGAGTGGGATGACTGCGAGATAAGGTTCAACAGCTCTCATTTGCATATGGCAAGTGAGAAGCTGTTGTAACCAAACCTAATCTCAGATAAGGGAAGGTTATTGTGGGTTATGAGGTGGATTAAGAGGCGGTGGGAGTAGATTCAGAAGGATTTTAAGGATGGAGTGAATAAATTGGGAAGGAATTTTAGGATCGAGTAAGTAAAGATGTTTAGATATTCGAAATTCAATTAATATTTCTTTCTGCTTGGATGAAATAGTTTAGATTATCCAGATTTAAAAAAGTGATAATAGATATGTTTTGTAATTTATTTTACTTTTTTTCTTTTTTTTTTTTTTTTTTTTTATTGAGGTGTCTTCCTTCGGGGTGTGGTGGGGGGGTGGGGGTGAAAATTGCCTTCTTCCTAAGATACAATACGCTTTCTTTTATTTTATTAATTTATAAATTTATATTTATAAATTTATATTTATGAATATATGTATGTCGAAATCATTATTCATTCGACATTTAAAAAGATGCGATGGTTCTGATTCCAAAGATACATATTCGTTACTGAAACATTTGTTTACATATTTTCATAAATCTAAAGGCATATCAATATAGCAACATTTAGTGTTATAACAAATAGTAGATTATAATAATAATTTACAAATGGTTTGTTTGTTTAAATGTTAACAATCAATTTGTGGGAAAGCAATAAGTTCGTTATCTTAACGATTTTTTTGGCAGACGAATTCTTGCCTTCCTCCTGTGAATAGTTAGTGTTTGTTATGGTATTTTAAGTCGTGTTTTACCCTGATATCATGGATTGCAATGTTTGATAAGTGTATTAACGTAATTGTTAAATCCATTTGTATTGATTTATGATAATTAAGACGAGTCCTGGCCTTAATCCTGTGAACAGAGAGGAGAAATAGTGAAGAATGTGGCGAGAACAGCAACGCCATAATGCCTTGTTGCCAGGGGAAAATAATTTAATTATTTCGTTATTTTAGTGGTCCGTGGATACACTAACGGAAGTAGTCGCAGCTGACAGTTCCGGGACGTATCAATGAATAGATAGATAATGGATATTACTTAACAGAGGTAAGTGTAAGAGAGGAAAATGATAAAGATGAAAGGAAGGGAAATGATGGCCTAAGTAAAATCATGGAAAGAACATGGTTAGACTGGGTGTGAGGGTCGCGATTTTGTCTCACGTATATTTTTATTTTGTTTATTGATATAATTTTGATTTATAATTAATAGGAAAAGGGAGAGTATAGAATTAACTTTAGATATAAATTGAATTATTTAAGAATATTACTTACTTAACGGTACAGTAAATGCAGTTAAAATAGGCCTACATTTAAATGGCATATGACCTCGCTAATATGTCCTGATACAAAAATAGAGTAGAATATAATTAGATAAATTTGAATATATGATAAGTAAATTTTTTCCACACACACACACACGTGCGTGTGTGTGTGTATGTATGTATGTATGTATGTACACATACACACATATATTTACATATACAAATACAAACACATATACATATCTCTCCCTCGTCTCTCGCCCGCCACCCCCCCGTAGTGTCCCCGCCCGCAAATAGCGATGATGCCGCCCGCCGCCCGTCCCTCGTCGGCCGACTCATTGCGGCTTTGTGTTTCTCGGTCGGCGGCGAAAAACAACCGAATAACTGTATCTATTATTTTGTAAAAGCGTGTCAGGTTATAATTTATTAGATGTGATAAATCGTTTTGCCTGTATTTGTGTTGGAAGTCAAGATCTTTTGTGTGTGGGTGTCCGTGTGTGTGTGTGTGTGTGTGTGTGTGTGTGTGTGTGTGTGTGTGCGTGTGGTGTGTTCCGTATGTGTGCGTGTGCGTGTGTGTGTGTGTATGTGTTTAGATTGAATAGCTTTTGTTTTTGTTTGTGTAGTAGATAGATATTTTATTTTTCACCTCTACAATAAAATAATATATATATTTCTATTATCGACATACCATTGTTTGAAGATAGTTTATAGTGTGGTGTGTGTGTGTGTGTGTGTGTATCCATATATATATACATAATACATACATATACATATATACATATAATATGCATATACATATATATACATACGTACATATGCATATACATATATATACATACGTACATATGCATAATACATATATATACAAACGTACATATGCATATACATATATATACATACGTACATATGCATATACATATATATACATACGTACATATGCATATACATATATCATATACATATATATATATATATATATATACATATATATACATACATGCATATACATATATATACAAACGTACATATGCATATATATATATACATATCATATATATACATAATATACATACGTACATATGCATATACATATATATACATACACACATATGGATATACATATATATATATATATATATATATATATATATATATATATATATTATATTAATTAATTCAGCATAGCCTTTAATTCCTAGTTTAATTTGCATATCATGACACCTTCTTTTCCTCTGCAGGGACCTTCGCTTCAACAGAATCAAAAGCATTCCGCCAAACACCTTCAGGGACCTCGGTCGTCTACACACGCTGTAAGTACACCTTTTACGTTGTTGTATGTGCGTTGTATGCTTTGTTTTTTTTTATTATAATACTCTCTTTTTTGTCTGTTTCTGTCTACGACTCTCTCTTTCTCTTTCTCTCTCTCTCTCTCTCTCTCTCTCTCTATATATATATATATATATATATATATATATATATATATATATTGGTAGATAACGATATAATGTAGATTTTCCACCACTGAATTCACTATAATGATAATACCATTTTAACAAGTATGTGCGTTGTATGCTTTGTTTTTTCCCTCTAACACTCTAGTTTTTTGTTTGTTTCTGTCTACCTGTCTCTCTATCTATTTATCTATCCTTCTTTCTCTGTGTATTTATCTTTCTTTCTTTCTTTCTTTCTGTCTATCTGTCTATTTATCTATCTATATATATAGAGAGAGGGGGAATGAAGTTGACAGACCGACAGTTGTAGATATTGATGTAGAAATAGATTTATCCATTACACTGAATTCAAATATAATGATAATACCATTTTAACAAGCCATACGACTGTCATGCTGTTGAACAATATTTTTTTCTTTCTTTTTCTTTTTTCTTTTTTCCGTTTTCATTTTCTTTCTTTTTTTTCCTTTTTTTTCTTTTCCTTTTTTTCCCCCTTTTTCTTTTTTTTTTTCCTTTTTCTAAGAGAAAGAAAAAAATCGTCTCTAAACAGATTTCCCGAGTACACCAGGGCGAGCGATGACATTTCCGCAGCTGCAAAAACCAACAGACATCAGAGGCCCGAGAGAACGCGGCTGAGACGTGACTGACACCGAACCGGCAGACGAAACTGGCCTCTTAAAACGACAGAACAGACTGATTGCTCAAACCGACAGACGAAGCTGACAGATTAAACCGACTGTTTAAACTGAGATTTAGCCGACTCTTTAGACTGAGAGACAAAACTGACAGCTTAATCCGACTGTTTAAACTGATACAAAATTGAACCGACTGTTTAAACTGAGAGACGAAACTGACAGCTTAATCCGATAGACTAAACTGTTCAAGCCAACAGAAAACTGACAGATTAAACCAACAGACTAATCCGATTGCTCAAAACGACAGTCTAAACTGACCGACGAAACAGACAAACAAAACTGGCTGTTTAAACCAACTGACAAAACTGGCTGCATAACTCTTTGACGTCAAGTGGTCAGTAGGACAAATTATAAAGCCACAGTGTTAACTTACAAATTAAACCTGTTTGACTTAAGTGGTACTTTAAACGGACAGACTAAACTGACAAAGAAAAGAGAGACAGACAGGAGTGGGGGATGGGGGAGGGGGAGGGAGACAGACAGACACACAGACAAAGGGGGACTCAGTGAGCGAAAGCTAAAGAGACACACCGAAAAGAAGAGAAAACAAATAGAGAGGAAGAAACAGCCATAGAAAGAGTGCAAGTGAAAAACACTGATACCTCCAATACCATTAAATACAATGATACTTAAATACCGTAGAAAAGATACCAATACTCAAGGGAATACACCCATACCTTAAGAAAAACATAAACATAGGAACAAATTTAGAAAAAAAATAGATAGTTTTGGAGGGACACATACTACTGAAAACATACTAATGTCTTTAGGAGCACACTAATACCTTTGAAAATGTACTGATATCTTTGGGAATACTGATACCATTGAAAACTCACTTGGTACCTCTGGAAACACACTGATACCATTGGAAAACCATTGATACTTTGGGAAGAACACATACCAATACCTGTCGAAGGACTCCAGGACGGAAGACTAGTGTGACCTTTCCTTCAGCTGACCTGACTCCGGCGAGGCTGTCTAGGGATCCCAAAGAAAAGAAGACTAGCGTGACCTTCGCTTGACAGAAGAGTGTCCACGCAGCGAAAGGACAGCAGAAGACGTCCAAGCAGCAGAAGACGTCCAGGCAGTGTAGGACGTCAACGGGGCGAAGAAATTCCTTAATTACATGGGTCTCAAAACACACAAGCAATTTGCATGCATCATTACACGCACCTCGCCCTCGACTGTGAGCGGACGAGAATCGCTCTTATGGGTAGGGGAGCACAAGGTTGAAATTAGCCTGCAACTCTTAAGCGTAAACTGAGACTCAATAACAGTGTTTTGCGTGATGGGAGGAGGGGGGGGTGGAGGAAGGGAAGGGAGAGGAGAGAAGGGAAAGATGTGAAAGTTGGGGAAGGAAGGGAAGGAGATAGAGGAAGAGAAATAAATAAAGGGAGAGGGATGGTGAAGGAAGGAGGGAAGGAGGAAGAAGTAAGGGTGAAAAAGGGAACGGAGGAGAAAGTAATGGAGAGAGTAAAGGAAAGAATAGGAAGGAAGAAGAAAGAAAGAAAAAAAAGAGGAAGGAGAAAGA
>NW_020869103.1:1087856-1090356 GCF_003789085.1 Penaeus vannamei | reverse complement strand
TGTTTGTTATCATTGTTATTATTACAATTATTATTGTCACATTATTGTATGTCATTGTATTGTATCATTATTGTAGTTCTTGTTGTCATTATTCATATCATTCTTATTATTATTTCTATTAACATTTATTTATTTTGATCATCATCGTTATCATTACATTCAAATTAGTAGTATGGTTAGTTTTTTTTACGATTATTATTAATGATAATATAGTTATTATCACACTGATCGTCAATGTCATTATTGCTTTAATTTATTTTTGCTGTTGTTTTTTGTATAGCGTCTATGGTGTACTGTGTTCTATGTTCTATCTACATGATAACGTAAAATACACAGTTATCAAGACATTATGATTTACCAACGCGAAGATTTCTCCTTGTTATATCTGTTTACTTGTAATTCACGAGCTTAAACTAATTTTTGCTTTATATGTCTCTGAAATCACCAATTAAGCTGTTAAATGTCATTGGGCAGTTAACGAAGGCGTCGACAGCCAATGGCGAGCCACCAAGCTGTCGCAAAATAGGTCGTTTGGTTGTTTATCATTATTGTGTCATTTGTTTTATGCTTATCTTTTATCTTGGACTGCTGCTTTATCTCTCTTTTTTTGTTTTTTTCTCTCTCTTCTTTCTCAGGTACCTTTATAAGAACCGGATACGCCTAATAGAGAGTCGAGTGTTCCAACATCTTGACAAATTGGAACAGCTGTAAGTAAATCAACTAACGGTGTGCGTGTTGTTTCTGCTCTTCCTTCAAGTTTATATTAATTTTGCCTCCGTAAAGATGTAATAGTAATAACAATAATAAAAAAATAATAATGGTCTAGCATTTCTTCATATGGTACAACACCGATTTTCCGGCACAGGGGCTTTCATCGCCGAGTTTCCGGCACAGGTGGTTTTTACATCGATTTTCCGGCACAGGTGGTTTTTACACAGATTTTCCGGCACTGCAATTTTTTTTACACCGATATTCCGGCATAACCGTTTTTCCGGTCTAGTGATTCACACAAAGAGGTCGACAGTACCTCCATTTAGCCACAATCGACCTATAATCAGGTCTTGAAACTTACATAAGCTTTTTGAAATATCTGATGAAAATTATTGACTAAACAGATTTTTTTTCGATGAAAATGGGTGCTAAAAATGATAATAAAATAAGAACAAAAAATGAAAACCAGTTTTCGGAAGATCGGTGTTGTACTATTAATTTACTTCAGCAGTTGTCAACTCTACTTGCTTTTTATACATAAAAGTTATGAATGAGAACGATGTAAAATATGGAATTGACTTACCCATATTCCATCCTCTAAATATTTGTATTTTTAGTCAAATACATTATTCAAAACTACGGAATTTTCTCATCCATATCTTTTTTTCTTTTTTTTTTACGTGTAACAATGAAACTCTTTTATCTTCTTTTGCTTAGTTCTTATAATATTGCTTAGACCGTTTTCCAGAGCTATGGTTTAAGAACGTGCTTCGAATTTCAAAAGCTTCGTTGTAGTGTGAATGAGTGATAGAATTTTATTTTCGTGTTCTTTACTTCCATTGTTCTTAATGTTAGTAGTTTCGATTTCACATTTTGACGATGTTTTTTTATTTTTCTAACCTTTAGTGGGAGTAGAACAGATGTTTTTTCATTAATGTGTATATATATACTTATATATTTATGTATATGTATATATATAAGTTCTATAAATTGGCGAGTTTCTTCCCGTTATTCCTTCAGTGCACAACACTACAGTTTATGACGGAAAGAGAAATGGCAACATTTTGAAATATTTGTACTTTAGCATTGTCCATGACGCAAACCTGCGTTCGTAGATATACACATATACACACACACACACACACACACACACACACAACACACACACACACACACACACACACACACACCACACACACACACACACACACACACACACACACACCACACACACACACACACACACACACACACCACATACACACACACACACACACCACAACACACACACACCCACACACACACTCACCGTGCAAGCTCCCTCATCATTGCAGATACCTGCATTTCAACGACCTTGCAACCTTCGACGCAGACACGTTCTCCAATTTGACGAGTCTAGAACGTCTGTAAGTATGTTGTTTGTACGAAACTTAAGTCTTAAGCCAGGAAAACGAACAAGATCGCTCTCCTGCTCTGCCTCATGGACGCCATCTTGGATTTCCTTGAATTTTTAAAAAGAAATATTTGTTTTTCGTTTTTTGTATCTTTCGATATCAATGTGATCTTTCTTCCAAATTGATTACATGCTAGAGATAATTAATTAACTTTTCGTGTCATTCAAGAACTCTCCTGTTCCAAAATGGCGTCCATGAGGAGAGGTTAAATTCGAAAACTCTGGGTTTTGGAGGCCTAATGGATGTCCGCCTATATTTACAGATACCTTCATTTCAACAAGATTGAAAAAATAGGACCCGATGTATTCTCCAAGTTGAATAGGTTACAAAGGCTG
>NW_020869103.1:1060356-1080356 GCF_003789085.1 Penaeus vannamei | reverse complement strand
CGACAACAGCAGCAGCAGCAGCAGGGGCACCACCATGGACAACATCCGGGTTCCCAGAGTCAGCAGGCGGAATCCACGAATCAGGCAATAGGTGGGGATGGAAGCCTGTGTGTTGTCTCTATCCTCCCTATCCTCCATTTCTTTCTCCCTCTGTTTATTCACGGATCTATATACGTATCTATCCATTAAACTATTTACTTCTCTTTTATTCAGTGTGTGTGTATGTATTTTCTCTCTATATTTATTTATGAGTCATCTTTGTAAGTATCCATGCCTTACACTTCCGCCCCTCCACACGCCCTCCCTGACCTCTCCCTCCCTCCCCCGCAGTCCCCGCCAAACCCCGCTTCGTGAGGCTTCCGTCCGAGGTGAACGTGACCGTCGGGTCTCCGGTGCAGATGGAGTGCGAGGTCACCGGGCGGCCGCGACCTGACATCACGTGGAGCCGAGGCGACGACCTAGTGGAGGAAGGGCCCAGGATCCAGGTCAGTGGAGGTCACGGGGTCGTAGAGCGATTTGTTATTTTTTTTTTTTTATTTGGTTTATGACAGGTCGTTTGCCAGACTCGACTCAGAGCGATATTTTAAAATCTCATGGTTTATTATAATTATTTTTTTTTAGATTTTTCATATTATTTGATATTTATTTTATTCGTTTCAATCATCCGCTGGACTTACCATAGTGCGGGATGTTGAAATATTCAGATATTTGTCCGTAGATTTTCGCCACGTTACGCCATTCGCTCTCAATTTGTTAAAAAAAATTGTATTATTTTGAAGCGTTATTTAAAAGGGATTCACTATTTTTCATTCCCTTTATTTAATGAGCAAAGGTTTCAAAAGAATAAGTTGAACGGAAGTTATTAGTGTTGACAGCCAGAGAACAACAGATAATGATAATTCATAATTTTTTTTTATTTTTTCTTTCTTTAAGATGATTATTCTTATGCTTTGTGTGGCAGGCTGTCTGTTTATTTATACTTCTAAATTACCCCCTGTGTGCAAGGAATGCCCGGGGTCACCATCCGCTAGCAGTGCGGGGATTCGAACGCGGGTGAGCAAGCTAGCGAATTTGAACGCTACCGTTAAAGGACTCGGAGAAGGATGAACCCGAGCCGCCTTTTCCCGCCAAATTTATTCGTATTTCACAGATTTTTATACGGCCATTTTCTCTCGCCATCATATTCCACAGATTTTTAGATTTCTAGACGGCCATTTTCTTTCGCCATCATATTCCACAGATTTTTAGATTTTTTTGACGGCCATTTTCTCTCTCCAGATCTCGAACCGGGGGGCGCTGACCATCTCGTCCGCCGTGCCCAGTGATGCCGCCACGTACCTGTGCACGGCGGCCAACCACTTAGGGCGTGTCACCGCCAGCGCCGCCCTCAGGGTCCTAGGTGGGAGAGGCCGCCCCGTGGGAGTCCTTCGCTGCCCGAAGGATTCCATGTTTCTTGTTTTTTAGGGATTGTGCTTTTTGTTCGAATGGTCTGAGAAAAAAATGTTTCGGCTTTAGTTTCGATAAAAGTGTTCAACACTTCGTGGAAACTTTATTTTAAAAAGAATAAAAAATATATCTTCACTCCAAAACACTTCCCCACGCCACCCTTTCCACTTTACACCCTACACCCACGACACCCTCTCCGCCACACACCGTCTACACACCCCCCCTACGCCCCTCAACAACGCCCCACCGATCCTCCCCACACTCCTTCCACCCCTCCTCCACCCTCAAACACGCCCCTACGCCACACCCTCTAACACGCCCCTGCGCCACACCTCTAACACGCCCCTTCCCGCCCGCAGTGCCACCGCGCCTGACCGGAGAGCCAGACGACCAGTACGCCAGCCCGGGCAGCAGCGTCCAGTTCACGTGCCAGGCGGCGGGGGTGCCAGTGCCAATCATCTCGTGGTCAAGGAATGGGCTGCCGATCGCGCCCTCGAGTCGTCACACCATCTCCGTGGGCGGTGAGAGAGAGGGAGAGGGAGAAGGAGGGAGAGAGAGAAAAAGAGAGAGGGAGAGATGAGAGAGAAAAAAAGAAAGAAGAGAGAGAGAAAGAAGAAGAGAGAGAGAGAGAGAGAGAGAGAGAGAAGAGAGAGAGAGAGGAGAGAGAGAGAGAGAGAGAGAGAGAGAGAGAGAGAGAGAGAGAGAGAAGAGAGAGAAGAGAGAAGGAGAAAGAGAGAGAAAGAGGGAAGGGAGGGAGGAGGGAGAGAGAAAAAGACGAAGAAAGAGAGAGAGAGAGGGAGAGAGAAAGAGAAAAAGAAAGAGAAAGAGAAAAAAAGAGAGAAATCTAGTGAGAGGGAGAGGAAGGGAGGGATTGAGAGGGAGGAAGAGAGGAGAGAGAGAGAGAAAGGAAGAGAGAGAGAAAGCGAAAGAAAGAGTGAAAGAAAAAGAGAGAGAGAGAGAAAGCGAAAAGAGAGAGAGAGAGAGAGAGAAAACATCGAAATCAAAAATGAGAAAAAACAACCCCCCCAAAAAGCCAAAACATTACGACAAACAAATCCACATCTCAGAAAAATGTACCACACACGCAATCAATCATCCATCACCTCCATCACCCACCTACACACCGTCTCTCATTATCTAATTTATCATCTTCTCCTCTCCCTTCGCCCCCTCCCCCTCGGTCCTTCACCCCGTCCCTCCCCCCCCCCCCCCCCCCTCCCTTACCCTCTCCCTCCCCCTCGCCTTCACCCCGTCCCCCCCCCAGGTATCAGTCTGAGGGTCAGTACGTGAAAAATTCTGACGAAGGAGAGTACGTCTGCCGTGCCCAGAACCCAGCTGGGTCCGTGGAGCGTCGCGCGCTGTACGTACGTGAGAAGGTGAGTTTGGTGTCCGTTTTTTTTGTTTGTCCTGTGTCTGTTTCTCTTGTCTCTTTCTTTTTGTCAGTTTTCTTTTTTGTGTGCCTTTCTCCTGTTCATTCTTATGCCTTTTCTTATGTCCCTTCGTAATGTTCCTTTCTTTTGCTCCTTTAGTATGTCCCCTTTCTTATGTCCTCTCTCGCATACCTTTCAACCCCAACCCCCTCCTCCAACACCCACCCCTTCCAAAAAGAAAAAGTATATCACCCCCCCCAAAAAAAAAAGGAAAAAAGTAATATCACCCTCCTCCCCCCAAAAAAAAAGAGAGAAAAAAAAATAGTATAATCACCCCCAACAAAATCAAAAGAGTTTTATCACCCCACCACCCCAAAAAGAGAGAGAAAAAAACAGTATATCACCCCCCAACAAAAACAAAAAAGTATATCACCCCCCAAGAAAAAGAAGTATATCACCCCCCCCCCCCCCCAAAAAAAAAAATGTATATCACTCCCACTCTCACCTTCTTTCCCACCAGGTCGCCCCAGTGATTCGGCAGGAACCGCGTGACGTCGTTGCGAGCGAAGGCCAGGACGCCGTGACGATGCCCTGCCGAGCCGACGGTCGACCCAAGCCCCTGATCGCGTGGAGGAAGGACGGGCAGCTCCTCAGGGACGACGGGGAGAAGTACAGGTGAGGAGGGAGGGTAGGGTGGGAGGAGGGAGGGAAGGAGGGGATGGGATGGGGTGGGAAGGAGGGGTGGGGAGGGAGGAGGGAGGGTGGGTGGTGGAGGGGTTGGGAAGGAGGAGGGGTGGTAGGGATGGGAGGGGGAGGGGTGATAGTGTGGTGGAAGGAAGGAGGGGGATGGGGTGGGAGAGGGGAGGAGGGGTGGATGATAGTGTGGTGGGAATGGAGAAGGGAGGAGGAGGGTAGGAGGGAGGGAGGGAGGGGATGGGAGTGGGGGAGGGAGGGAGGGAAGGAGGGAAGGAAGGAAGGAGGGAGGGAAGGGTGGTGGGAAGGACAGGGAAAGTACGAGGGTAGAAGGAGGGAAAGAAGGGTAGGAGGGAGGGAGGAGGAAGAGGGAGGGGTGGAGAGGGGGGGATGGGAGGGGTGGTGGAGAGTTGGTGGATGGGGTGGGAAAGAGAGTGGAGGGAGGGTGTGGGAAGGAGAGGGGGAGGGAGGGGATGGTGGGAAGGAGGGTAGAAGGAGGGAAGGAGAGGGTAGGGAGGGGGTGGTAGGATTAGGGGAAGGAGAGTGGGAGGGAGGAGAGGGGAAGGGAGGAGGTGTGGGATGGGAGCGGGTGGGGAAGGGAGGTGGTAGTGGTGGAGGAGTGGGAGGAGGGGAAGGAGAGGGAGAGAGATAGAGAACGAAGGAGAAGGTGAAGAAAGCGGAAGGGAGGGAAGAGAGAAAAAAAAAAACAAACAAAAAACAAACAGAGATACAAAACAAGAAAACCCCGAACTGAAATAATCACCCGCTTCCATTCACAAATCCCCCCCCCCCCAATCCTTCATTCATACTCTCCTTTCCCAGGATAGAGACGGACGGCGCCCTTCTCGTCCACAACGTGACGACCGACGACGCGGGGCTGTACGAGTGCAACGCCCAGAACCACGTCGGCTTCGCTACTGCCAGGGCGCGACTCACGGTGCAAGGTGGGTGGCCAGTAGGGGGGGGGAGGGGTCGAAAAACACGGGGGGGTCGAAAAAACACAGGGGGGGGCGAAAAACACGGGGGGGGGATCGAGAAACACAGGGGGGGTGGAAAAAACACAGGGGGGGTCGAAAAAACACAGGGAGGGGTCGAAAAACACAGAGGGGGTCGAAAAAACACGGGGTGGGGGGGGGGGGGTTGGAAAAACACAGGGTGTCGAAAAACACAGGGGGAGTGGATTTACCATGGGGAATTAAGTATATGGATATCCGTATTCTGTGAGTCACTCCTTATAACCCTTTTGGGTAAAAAAAGAGGAAAATTTAAAACATTGATAATTGTCCATAATTTTTTGAGTCACTCCGTAAAAAAATGAATTTATTAATTATTTTTACCTGATTATATGTAGTATCAATCCACGTAACGTTACTTTTAGATAGAAGAAAAAATATTATTTTTTATATAATAGGTCCATTCTCATCAGTATTCCGTAATGAAGAAAGAGAAAGAAAAAGAAAGAAAGAAAGAGAGTCAGAGAAAGAGAAAGAAATAGAAAGAAAGAAAGAAAGAGAATCGAAAGAAAAAGGAGAAATCGAAAGAGAAAGAAAGAAAAAGAGAAATCGAAAGAAAACGTTCACCACTTCTGTAACCAATCAGTAACACCAGCAAACGTTTCAGAGGAGGAGAAGCCGCACCTCGGCGACCCCTTCCTGCAGCAGAGTTTCGACGAGGCGCGCGAGCAGGTCGACCGCGCCGTCAACGATACCATCAGGTGCGGGGGACACGGCCATCCTGGAGGAGGCCCCGTGGGAAGTTTTATTTGTATATTTATGGTCATTAGTGTGTGTGTGTGTCTGTTTATCGTTGATTATATTGATTATTCTTTGTTGTTTTTTCTCCTCCGTCTACTCATCCTCATCCTTCTCCACTCTTCCTCTTTTTCCCATTCCCCACATCCTCACTTTAATGCTTCCCTACATCTTCCTCTTCCCCCTTTCCATCTTGCCCCTTTCCCCCCTCCTCTTGATCCCCCCTTGCCCATACCCCTTTTCCCCTTGTCCCTTGTCCCCTCTCCTTGCCCTCTCCATTTTGCCCCTTGTCCCCTACCCCTTGCCCCTCTTCCCTTCCCCTCCCTCTTTGTCTCTTACCTCCCCTTGCCCCTCCTCCTCGTCCCTTGCCCCTCCCTCTTGTCTCTTGCCCCCCTCCCCTTTCTCCCACTCCTTGTTTATTGCCCCCTCCCCTCGTCTCTTACCCCCTTGCCCCCCCCTCTCCTTGCCCCATACCTTCCACCCCCTCAGCCAGCTGTTCCGGCGTGACCGCAGCCGCGCCCCGCAGCCCCACGAGCTCCTGCGCATCTTCCGCTTCCCGTCGAACGAAGGGCGTGAGATAGCTCGGGCGACGGAGATGATCGAGCAGACGCTACAGATCGTCATGCGCCATGTGGAGTCCGGGATGCTCTTCAACCTGACGTGTGAGTCCCGAGTGGAGTCTCTTTTGTGTGTGTGTGTGTTTCTTGAGTCTCGAAGTGAAGTCTCTGTCTTGTGGAGTCCGGGATGCTCTTCAACCTGACGTGTGAGTCCTAAAATGGAGTCTCTTTTGCGTGTGTGTGTATTTCTTGAGTCCCGAAATTGAGTCTCTTTCGTGTGTGTGTGTGTTTGTTGAGTCCCGAAGTGGAGTCTCTTACTTGTGGAGTCCGGGATAGTCATCAACACTGACGTGTGGGTCCAAGTGGAGTCTTTTTAGCGAAATGGGGTCTCTTTAGTGTGTGTATGTGAGTTTCTTGACATCATCCTTCGCCAAAAATGGCCTTTGTTTTTTCCATGATGAATTAAGGCGTTTTAGTTCCGCCAATTATAAATTCAATCCTTATCATGACTTTCTCGATAATGAAATGAGACGATCTTTATCTCATTCATACCTTTCCACATTTGTCAACATGAATATGGTTCGAGAAAAAAAAAATCATTTTCATTCACACATGAATACGGTTCAAGAAAAAATCATTCTCATTCACACCTTCCTACATCTGTCAACATGAATACAGTTAAAGAAAAAGAAATAAATCTACCCAAGCCAACACCGACGTCTCTTCCCCTTTCTCACCGCCCTCCCCTTCCCGCAGCCTTCAGCTACCAGGACCTCCTCTCGCCCGAAAAAGTGGTGCTCCTGACCAACCTCTCGGGCTGCCTGGCTCACCGTCGCAACGTCTACTGCGACGACATGTGCTTCCATACCAAGTACCGCTCCGACGACGGCACCTGCAACAACCTGCGCCATCCGCTGTGGGGCGCCTCGCTCACCGGCTTCAGGAGGGTTCTGAACCCCATCTACGAGAACGGGTTCAACACGCCTGTGGGTGAGTCTCGGTCGCGATTTCGCTTTCTCGATTATTATTCTTCTCTCTCTCTCTCTCTCTTCTCTCTCTCTCTCTCTCTCTCTCTCTCTCTCTCCTCTCTCTCTCTCTCTCTCTCTCTCTCTCTCTCTCTCTCTCTCTCTCTCTCTCTCTCTCTCTCTCTCCTCTCTCTCTCTCCTCTCCCTCTCTCCTCTCCTCTCCCTCTCTCCCTCTCCTCTCCCTCTCTCCCTCTCCTCTCCCTCTCCTCTCCCTCTCCCTCTCCCTCTCCCTCTCCCTCTCCCTCTCCCTCTCCCCTCTCCTCTCCCTCTCTCTCTATCTATCTATTTATCTATCTATCTATCTATTTGACTATCTCTATCTGATTATGCTAATAAGATATTTATGATAATAACAGTTATCTGACATACCCTTAATTTGAGTGACAATGAAAATCGTTGTTATAATGAAATTGAGATTGCAAAAAGAGGCCCTTTCTCTCTCCGATGTCTCCCTGCTAATCTCTGCTTGTTTCTTCGCCCACTCGTCGTCGCTCCACTTGCTCCACCTCCATCATAACCTCAACCACCCTCCACCCCCTCCCCCTTCCCATGCACTGAACCACCACCATCCCCTCACCTTCCAACCACCCTCCCCTGAACCCCCCTCAAACCACACACCCCCTTACCTTCCACCCTCCCCTTCCAACCCCATCCTTCCACCCCCCTCCCTTTCTAACCCCCTTGAGCCCCTTTCTTACCCCTTCCCTCTCCTTCAACCACCACCCCCTCCCCTTTCCAACCCCCTCTCCCCTCAACCACCACCACCCCTTTTCCAACCCCCCCTCCCCTCCCGAACCACCTACCAACCCCCCTTTCCACCCCCTCCACCCCTCCCATCTCCTTCCACCCCTCTCCTTCCCACCCCCTCCCCATCTCCACCACCACCTCTTCCCCTCCCCCACCACCACCCCCTCTCCACCCCCCCCCCCCAAACCCCAGGCTGGTCCAAAACGAAGCGCTACCACGGGTTCTTCAAGCCGAGCGCCCGCCTGGTGTCGACTCGGGTTATCAGCACAGAGGACGTCTCCCCCGACCACCACTGCACGCACATGCTCATGCAGTGGGGGCAGTTCCTCGACCACGACATAGACCACGCCCTCCCCTCGGTGTCCTCGGAGAGCTTCCACGACGGGGTCAGCTGCCAGAGGTAAGTTGTTGTTGTTTTTATTGGGCTTTCGGGAATGGGCCTTCTCTTCCTGTATTTTTTCTTTTCTTTTCTTTCTTTTTTTTTCTTTTTTTTCTTTTTTTTTTTACGCGCGGTTGTTGCTCTACTCTGGTTCTTTACTCTTAGTCTTACTTTTGCTCTAATTCTTTCTCTTATTCTTGCTCCTTATCTTATCCATGTCCTTTTTCTGCTTTTCCTATTCTTCCTCTTCCTCTTCATCTTCATCTTCATCTTTTTCCTCCTCTTCCCCAATCTTTTTTTTCCTCCTCCTCTTCCTCTTTCTCCTTTTTCCTCTCCTCCCTTCCCCCTCCTCCCATTCTCTTCCTATTCCTCCTCCTTCTCCTCATCATCATCCTTCTCCTTCTTTACATCTTTCTCACCTCACTCCTTATTTCTTCTCCTTATCTATTCAATCTCTTCCTCCCCTTCCTCTGTCCTCTCTCTCTCTCTCTCCTCGGTCTTCTCTCTCTCTCTCATCTCTCTCTCTCTCTCTCCTCTCTCTCTCTCTCTCTGCTCTCTCTCTCTCTTCTCTCTCTCTCTCCTCTCTCTCTCTCATCTCTCTCACTTTCTTCATGCTTTTCTTATCCCCTTTCCTTCGGCTTTTAATATTTTTCATTCAATAATTTTTTAATGTTTTATTGTTAGTGAATCAAATTAATATGAATCTATCGTAAAAACTAGTAAAGCATTAATATTACTAATTATTATCCTTTCTCTCCCCTCCCTCCCTCTTTGCCCCTTCTCCTCTCCTGTTCCCCTCCCTACTCTCTTATCCCCTTCTCCTCGCTCTGTTATCCCACTCCCTCTTCTCTTCCCTTTTCCTACCCTCTTTCCCCTTCCCCTCCCCCTTCCAACCCGCCCTTTCCTCCTTCCCCAAACCCATCCCCCCTTATCCCCCTCCCACTCCCCCCCTCTTTCCTCTTCCCCTTTCTCCCCTCCCCTCTTTCCTTCCACCTCCCTTCCCCTTCCCTTCCCCTCCATCCCCTCTCCCTCCACCCCTCTACCCCCCTTCCCCCTTCCCCCTTCTTCTTCCACCTCCCCTTCCCCCCTTTCCCTCATCCTTCCCCCTTTCCCCTCCCAGATCATGTGACTACGCCCCTCCGTGCTTCCCGATCGAGATCCCCCCGGACGACCCAAGAATCCGGCACCACCGCTGTATGGAGTTCACCCGCTCGTCCGGCATCTGCGGATCCGGCATGACCTCCGTTTTCTATGACACGGTGCTGCCCAGGGAACAGATCAACCAGCTCACGTCCTTTATTGATGGGTCGCAGGTGGGGGATGCGAGGTTTTGTTTGTTTACTTGGTTCGTTGTTGGTATTGTTTTTGTTATGTTTTTTTTTCTTTTTTATTGTCTTTATTTTTTTTTTCTTGTTTCTTGTTTTTTTTTTTCATGTTTTTCTGTATGCTTGTTCGTATTTTTTTTTTTTCTTTTTTCTGTTTTCGGAATTTCATATTTTTTTCTTTCCTCGCTCTCGCGCATCTCTCTCTCTCTCTCTCTCTCTCTCTCTTCTCTCTTCTCTCCTCTCCCTCTCTCTCTCTCTCTCTCTCTCTCTCTCTCTCTCTCTCTCTCTCTCTCTCTCTCTCTCTCTCCTCCTCCTCCCTCCCTCCTCCCTCCCTCCCTCCCTCCCTCCTCTCTCTCCTCTCTCTCTCTCTCTCTCTCTCTCTCTCTCTCTCCTCTCTCTCTCTCTCTCTCTCTCTCTCTCTCTCTCTCTCTCTCTCTCTCTCCCTCTCTCCCTCTTCCCTCTCTCCTCTCTCCCTCTCTCCCTCTCCTCTCTCCCTTTTCCCCCTCCCCCTCCCCCTCTTTCTCCCATTCCCTCTCCCTCCTCCCTTTCCTTTTCCGTCTCCTTCTTCCTCCCTCTCTATCCTACCTATGTAACTTCTTCTCTACCTACCTCTATCTCATCTGTCTATCTATCTATCTCTACATATTTACCCTATCTATCTGTCTATCTATATATCTACATATCTACTATATACCTATCTATCTGTCTATATCTATCTATTTATCTACAAAATCTAACTACCTCTCCCACCCGCAGGTCTACGGCTCCAGCTCCGCCGAGGTCCGCCTGCTGCGCAACCTGACGCACAACCACGGCCAGCTGCGACACGGCATCTTCATGTCCGGGAAGCCGATGATGCCCTTCAGCAACGGGGCGCCGGTCGACTGCCGCAGGGACGTCACGGAGAGCGGCATCGACTGCTTCCTTGCGGGTGACATCAGGGCTAATGAGCAGGTGACAAATATTGTGCAGTCGAGATGTGAATGGCAGGTGAGTACGTCAGGGGTAGAATGGGCGGTGGAGTACGAAGGGAAGGGTAGTGAAGTGAGTAAACGTGTCAGTGACTCAGGGTGAATGGCATGGGACCGTGAGTAGGGAAGTGATCGTCAGTGACATGCGTAGTAGTGATGATCTCAGGGGAATAATGAGTGACGTCAGACGCCGTCATGGTAGGTGGCATATAACGTGCGTGACGTCAGGGGAATAATGAGTGACGTCAGGGTGAATGGGTAGGTGAGTAACGTCAGGGTGAATGGCCAGGTGAGTGACGTCAGGGTGAGTGAGTTGATGAGTGACGTCAGAGTGAATGGGCAAGTGAGTGACGTCAGGGTGAATGGGCAGGTGAGATGTCAGGATGATTGGAGGAGTGAATGGACAGGTGAGACGTCAGAGAGTGAATGACTGAATGGGAACTTGCGTATGTCAAAACGTGATAAAAACCCTGTGTGTCAATGTGTGTGTGTGTGGTGTGTGTGGAGTGTGTGTCGCTGTGTTCTGCATAAGTAGTTCATGTAGCAATAATGTGGCCATAGACGCAATACAGTTGTCACCTACCAATAAAATACCACAAGCTAAGCTAAGCTAAGCTCTCTTTCTCTCTCTCTCTCTCGCTCTTCCTCTTCCTCTTCCTCTCCCTCTCCCTCCCTCCCACTTCCTACCTACCTACCTCCTTCAGTCTGGTTTGACGCCGATGCACCGAATCTCCTGACCTTCCTCAATCCTAATCTCTCCCTCCTCCCCTCTCTCCTACCAACCTCGTTAGTCTGACCTCCCTCAAACCTAATCTCTCTCACTCTCTCACTCTCTCTCTCTTATTCTCTCTCACTCTCTCTCTCTCTCTCTCTCTTATTCTCTCTCATTCTCTCTCACTCTCCCCCCAGTCTGGCTTGACGGCGATGCACAACATTTGGTTCCGCGAGCACAACCGCGTGGCTCGGGCCCTGCGAGAGATCAACCCGGGCTGGGACGGAGACACCATCTACTACGAGTCCAGAAAGGTTAGTGGACGGCATTCCCTTCGTGTCAAATGGGTCCTTGTTGTCTCACGTGTCAAGGAGAGGGGTCGAAGTCCACAGGCGATCGCGAGAGACAAAAAGCTAAGAGAATGTATCATGGGAATTGATTTTGTCACACTGATGTAGCAGTGGGATGTACAAAGTTTTTCTTAAGGTTTATAGCACTGGAATGTACAAAGTTTCTTTTAAGGCTTTTAGCACTGGGATGTAGTTTCTCTTAAGGCTTATAGCACAGGAATGTACAAAGTTTCTCTTAAGGTTTGTCTTAAAATGCATATAATAATGCTGCGATTTGACTTGATTTTTTCCCCTTCAGATCGTAGGAGCCGAGATGCAGCACATCACTTACCAGCACTGGATGCAGCACATCTTGGGCCCGCGGGGGATGGAGATGCTGGGAGAATACTCAGGCTACAACTCGAACATCAATCCCACGATTAGTAACGTCTTCGCCACGGCCGCCTACAGGTGAGGAACCGTTGCTGGCGGTCTTAAGGCGAAAGAGATTTTTTTTTCGTTTTTCGGTTTGTTATCACCTGTTTGTGTATGTGCAAAGGTGAGGTATTAGAGCAAATTAACAGGTAGGAACGGTCTCCGGTGATATCTGTAGCGTTTGAGACATGAAAGGTTTATATGGTTATGGGGATGTGTGTGTGTGTGTGTGTGTGTGTGTGTGTGTGTGTGTGTGTGTGTGTGTGTGTGGTGTGTGTGCGCGTGCGTGCGTACGTGCGTGCGCGCGCGCGTGTGCTTAATTTCTGTATTACCTGCTTCCCTACATGTGGTCCTGTTGTGTGTGTGTGTTTTGAGTGTGTATGTATGTGTGTGCGTGTGTGTGTGTCCGTGCATGCACGTGTGTGTGTGCCTTGTTATTTCGTTCCTTTTCGTAATATGCGTCCTTCCCCGCAGTTCGGACACTCCCTGATCAACCCGATCCTGCACCGCCTCAACGCCACCTTCCAGCCCATCCCCGAAGGGCACCTGCCGCTCCACAAGGCCTTCTTCAGCCCCTGGCGCATCGTGCAGGAGGGCGGCATCGACCCCCTTCTCAGAGGACTCTTCGCCACCCCCGCCAAACTCAAGGTGATTCCTCCTGGATCTTTTCTCTGATTTTCTTGATTTTTTGTCTCTTTTTTCTTTCTTTCTCTTCTTTCTTCCTCTCTTCTCTTCTCTCTCTCTCTGCTCTCTTCTCTCTCTCTCTCTCTCTCTCTCTTCTCTCTCTCTCTCTCTCTCTCTCTCTCTCTCTCTCTCTCTCTCTCTCTCTCTCTCTCTCTCTCTCTCTCTCTCTCTCTCTCTCTCTCTCTCTCTGCGTCTAATGTATTTGGTTATATCCATCTCCGTTCTATTTCTCTTTATCATCTTTAGGTGCACTCCATACTGGCCTTAATGCACTTGCTGAAACATGGAGAAAAACAGCCATGAAGCATAAGTTTCGAACAACACCACAAAACAGAAAACTTCGACAACAATCCTTCCTTCCTTTCCCTCCTTCCCTTTTTCCTTCTATTTCCCTTCTATCCCCCTTTTGGCTAATTCTCTCCCCTCTCTTCCCCTTCCCCTCAGACCCCGGGCCAGTTCCTCAACACGGAGCTCACGGAGAAGCTGTTCCGCGCCGCCCACGAGGTCGCCCTGGACTTGGCATCCTTGAACATCCAACGGGGCAGAGATCACGCCCTGCCCGGGTATGCTGAGTGGCGCCGCGTCTGCAACCTCACCGTGCCCGAGGACTTCGACGATCTCAGCGGGGTCATCAGTTCGCTGTCTATCAGAGACAAACTCAAGCAGTTGTATGGTCATCCAGGTTAGTTTTGCCGTCCATTTTTTTTTGTTTCTTTTCTTTTTTGAAGGAGAGAGAGATTACACTCGAGCAATGGCCATACAGGTCTCTTCTCTCTCTCTCTCTCTCTCTCTCTCTCTCTCTCTCTCTCTCTCTCTCTCTCTCTCTCTCTCTCTCTCTCTCTCTCTCTCTCTCCTCTCTCTCTCTCTCTCTCTCTCTCTCTCTCTCTCTCTCTCCTCTTTTTTTTTTTTTTTTTTGGGGGGGTTATTGTGCTGAACAAATTCAAGTAGCTGAATAGCCATTTTTTTTAGGAGGGGGGCTTTGAAAAGAGATAGACAAACTCAAGGAGCTATATGGCCATCCAGGTTGATTTTATGTTTTTAAGAGATATTTAAAAACTCAAAGAGAGATCAGAAACCTATATGTACATCCATAATGGAAAAAAATGTAATAAAAAAGTGAGAGACTACAAAACTATATACATGGTCATAACGAAAGAACTCCAATAAATAATAAAGTTCTCCCACTTAGCCCCGTTTATTTCATTTTATTTTTTGTGCGTTTTGTAATTCACGAGTTTATAGTGCTTTTTGTTCATTTTATTTTCATTTGTGTGCTTGTGTATTTTTTGTAATACACGAATCTCTGTGGCGTCTTTTCTTTCATTTTTTTTGGGTGTGTGTTTTGTGCTTCATTTCCCTTCCTCCCATCCAACTCCCAGGCAACGTGGACCTGTGGGTAGGAGGCCTTCTCGAGGACCCTGTGGAAGGCGCCCGCGTTGGACCCACCTTCCTGTGCCTCTTGGTCGACCAGTTCAAAAGACTGCGCGAGGGAGACAGGTAAGTGGTCTTGCTGTTTGTTGGTCGAAGGCGGAGGAAAAGGGATATATTGGGGCATTAATATGAGATAAGGCTTATATGTTATTGTTTCTGTTTATTTATGAAGGTACGTTAGTATTAGAGAAGGCTTATATGGCATTGTGTTTCTGTGGAGTTTATTTATGATGCTATAAGGAAGGGAAGAAAAAGATTTTAAAAATGTGAACGTGAAATGTGTGTGCTTATAGGTATATAGGTAAACAGATAGATAGATAGATGGATAGATTATATATATGTGTACGTGTGTGTGTGTGTGTGTGTTCGTGTGTGTGTCTGTCTGTGTCTATGTCTATGCGTGTACGTGCTTGTATGTCTGTGTATATGTCTGTGTACGTGTGTGTGTGCATTCCAATTTCCCATCATGCCTCTCTCCGCAGATTCTGGTACGAGAACCCAGGCGTGTTCAAGCCCGAACAGCTGGCACAGATCAAGCAGGTGACTCTGGGACGAGTTCTGTGCGACAACGGAGACAACATCACGGACATAACCTCGGACGTTTTTGTTCTTCCTCGAGAACAGAATCCTGCGTTTGTTCCTTGCTCGAAACTGCCCTATGTTGACTTGAGGATCTGGTCTGACTGCTGCTCTGGTATGTTGCTGAGTGATTGCCATGTTGCCAAGTCGCAGTCTTAGATGTGAATGGCAGTACGTTTTTTGTTTATTTTGTTTTGTTTTGTTGATTTTTTAGTCTTCGTTTTGTGCTGCAGAACCAAGAATAAGTCACAACATGATAGATCTGTAGAAAATTACTTATTTTACAGAAAGTTTATAAGTTTAACAAGAGAACCACATATACTTATAATTTCTTCTATTTTTTTTGCTGCAAAGTAATAATAATTTAATAATACCTTTTACAGCCACTAGTCACATAGTTTAGCGATACTAAATTATACGATTTAATTAATAAAGCTTTTAACTTTTGCAATTACTAGTCACTTTATCATATAAGGATTTTTGATGTTGCTTATAGGCTTATAACTCAACCACAAATGTTTATGATTGTATGGTATTTTAATGATCTTTAGGCTGTAGTTCCAACACTGATATTATTATACTGTTCAATCTAAGCCCTAATCCTTTATAAGCTCTTTAAAGTGCATTTTTTTCTTGTTTGTGCCATGTTTTGAAAGGAAAATTACTAATAGACATAATAGGTGTTTCCGTGTTTTCAAAATCATCGTCTAAAGCATATCCACATCTGAATTTTTTTTTTCTTCGGTATTTTGATTAACTGGGAAGCCCCGCCCCCAAAACCCTTAGCTCCGCCTTCGCCCCGCCCCTTAGCCCCGCCCCCGTCCCGCCCTTCATTCACTGCATGAATATTTTGTTATTTTACACGCGTTCTAATAACCCCCCCCCCCTCCCCTCCCCCTAAGAGTACCCCCCTTCACAAAGGTTCACAGGCTTTTAAGAATTTGCATGGTTGAACCTGCTGTGAACGATAAATAAATTCATATAAATAGATACGTTTTTTTTCGCTTTAGTTTCATTCTTTTTTTATTTTGAAACTATTAAACACTAATGCAGTGCTTTTATTGATCTTTAATTTCATTTTTTCACTTTTTTGAAAGAGACTGATACTGTAAATTGATGTTTCTGAATTAATTTCAAGAAAATGTACAACAATGGTTTTGATTTTTTAAGTTGGAGAGAAAATAAAATAGAGAGATCCTGTTTTCTCATAATTAGGGTAAAAAAAACACGTGTTTTATCATGTACATTAGAGTGAATAAATGTGAAATTCACATGTTTTGTTTCTTTGTCCAGGGCGAAATCGGAATAAAACAACAGTATATAAAACAAAAGAAAAAAAAACGTCATTTAGGTCATTAAACATAAGGCACTTTAAAGAGCTTGTATCGGAGGCAAGGTCACAGACCACATAAACCCACACGAATCATAAAAAAAAACACACGAAGGAAATAAAAAAGACGAATAAAAATAAAATGAATGAATAAAAAAAAAACAACAGCCAAACCTACACAGCCACGGTATATGTACAGCTATAACTTTCTCTCCCCCTTCGTCGTCCTTGAAAGACTGCCGGAGTTCAGCTTTTCCAAATTCCATCACTCACGTTCCCACAATTCGGTTCAGAAGGCGAGCGCAGTTTTCCCACAGAGAGGACAGGGAGCACCTCTTTATGGACTTAGATAAGGTCACTGATCACGAATTAAAAGGATCATTCTCTGAGGGGAGTTATTTCGCGCAGAACGCCACGCAGGGATCGGGTGAAGGGAGGTAAGTGTTTGTTTGTTTGATGTTGGAGGAATATTTGTAGGGAATGTTTGGATTGTGATATGTTGTTGGATTTTTTTAATGTTTGTAGTTTAGTTAGACGTTATAGACGCGTGTTTTAGGGAATATCTTGTTTTTTTTTATAAGTAAAGGTTTGATTAATTGATGCCAAAGTTTAAGTGTATTTAATGCCTTATAATGCCTAATCTCTATATTAATATGCAAATAACCTGACACCAACAATTTCACACGCGCAAAATAGGGCACCGCAACCAAGCCCAAAACTCGAGAGAACGTTAGAGAAAAGCAAGAAGTCGGGACGAAGCCTCGGCAGAAACGACTCCGAGGACGACCTTGGCACCTACGAGGAGGACCTCAACGAGCAGCGAATCGAGGGCATCGAGGCCCTGGTGGAGCAGCTCTCGAGGACGGTCCTCGAACTCAGCAAAAAGGTGCGGAGGAGGAGGAGGACCTTCTGGCCGTGAACTCTTGGATAGACTGATAGATAGACAGATAAGTTTTCTAGATGGATAGATGAATAAGTTTTCTAGACAGATAAGGTATCTAGATAGATGGATAGATAGGTTTTCGAGATAGATAGGTTTTCGAGATAGATGGATAGATAGGTTATCGAGATAGATGGATAGATAGGTTTTCAAGATAGATGGATAGATAAGTTTTTGAGATAGATAGATTAGTGTTCTAGATCGAGAAGTTTTCGAGATAGATGGATAGATAAGTGTTCTAGAAAGGTAACTAGGTTTTCTAGATAGATGGATAAATTTTCTAGATATATCAGTGTTCTATATAGATAGAGAGATAAGTTTTATAGATAGGTAGATAAGTTTTTTTTAGATATATAAGTTTTCTAGATAGATGGATAGATAAGTTTTCTAGATAGATAGATTAGTGTTCTAGATAAGTTTTCTAGATAGATGGATAGATAAGTTTTCTAGATAGATGGATAGATAGATAGATAGATTAGTGTTCTAGATAGATACATTAGTTTTTTATATAGATAAGTTTTTTAGATATATACATTTTCTAGATAGATAGATTAGTTTTCTAGATAGATAGACAGATAAGTTTTCTAGATAGATAGATAAATGTTCTAGATGGATAGATTAGATATCTAGATACATAGATCAGTTTTCTAGATGGATAGATGGATAAGTTTTCTAGATAGATAGATGGATAAGTTTTCTAAATATATGGATGGATAGATGGATAAGTTTTCTAGATAGATAGATGGATAAGTTTTCTAAATATATGGATGTTTTGTGAATAGATAGATGGATAAGTTGTCTAAATAGATAGATAGATAAGTTTTCTAAATAGATTGATGGATGAGTTTTCTAGATAGATAGATAGATTAGTGTTCTAGATACAGAGATTAGTGTTCTGAATAGATAGATTAGTTTTCTAAATAGATGGATATATTAGTTTTCTAGATTGATAGATATGTTGTGTGGATAGATGGACTGATAAGTTTCGTAGATAGAGAGATTAGTTTTCTAGATACAGTAGTTTTCTAGATGGATAGATTAGTGTTCTAGATAGATAGATCAGTTTTCTAGAAAGTTTTCTGGAATAAAATAGATTTCTAGATAGATAAGTTTTCTAGGTGGATAGAATAGATTTCTAGATAGATCAGTTTTCTAGGTGGATAGATGACTTTTCTAGACGGATAGATAAGATTTCTAGATAGATAGGTTTTCTAGCTAGATACTACAGGAATCACCCAATGAATCACTCTAAAAGTGCCCGTGAAATAGAGGCTAACGAACTCTTGCTTCCTGCAGGTGGCGACCCTGGAGGACAAGTGCGGCAGCGGCGACGGCGGCGGCGGCGGCGGCAGGAGGAAGAGCGTGCGGCAGCGAAGGAAGTGCGTGGACGAGACGGGCAGACACAGGGCGCGAGGGGAGAGCTGGCAGAAGGACCCCTGCGCGATATGCTCCTGCCGGGTACGCTGACGGGGTTGCAGGGCACTTCTGAGATAGGGTTTCATTTCATTTGGAATTCGAGGCACACACCTGCACACACACATACACGCAAACACACATGTATGTATGTGTATATATGTATATATATATATATATATATATATAATATATATATATATATATATATATATATATATATATATGTATGTATATATGCACATATGTGCATATGTATGTATGTATATGTGTATTTGCATATGTATATATGCGTGTGTGTGTGCGCATATATATGTGTATATATGTATTGCTTTTCTTTTCCTTTTCCTTTCCTTTTTGTGTTTCTGATAGAATTTTATGGTAGGAAATATTTCAAAATACATTATATTTACAGTGACTTACAAGACACTAACAAAAACAAAGCTGGTATAAGAGATATCAATCACACTAAAGTTTCCCCATATTGAACCCGAATCCCACCTCTTAGCAAGTTCTAGAAACGGATGAAATATAACAGTCTACCCCCAGCATCATATGACTAACGCGTCCCCCGTTTTCTTTGTCAGAGAGGAAAAGTTCACTGCAGAGTCAAAGAGTGTCCGAGAGTGACCTGTGATAACCCGCGGGTGGAGGAGGGAGAATGCTGTCCTGAGTGCGACGACGAAGGAGAAGACATCGAGAACGCCCGTCCAGCTCCTGAGGCATAACAGGATCCTCGGGGGAGTGAAATACAGAGAGTTATAATGCCTATACGACAACGCGCACCTCATCTCCCTTCTGCAGAGATGCCATAGAAAACGGAAGGCGGTCTGTGCACCTTGCCAAAGACTATTAGGGGGGGGGGAGATGGCATATTTGGAGGTGTCTATTGATATGAAAAAAATCATGGAAGTGTAGTGTTTTTTCTCTCAAAAACAGAATGTTTGTCAGTTTAAGAATATCAATAGCGGGAAGGACATGGTTGGTAAGAGTCCAGTGAATTAAAGAACTGTGATGGTTACTTTATGAAAATCGAAGTTTTGGTATATGAAAGGTGATCGTGTGTGCACGGTCAGGTAGCTATATAATGTACAGTATTGACAGTCTCATATATTACTTTGAGCTGTGTTATAGGCCGGATTTTTATGGGTATTTCAGTATCGCCTGTTCTGTAATCAGCATTGTGCCTAATAACTTATCCTGGGATGAAGAGGGAGTTAAGACTATGTGACAAAGACCAGTTTATTAAACCTGGTCATGAGATTTTCAACCTTACTTGGTTACTTTATTAACAACGAAATAATTATGATGCTGATCGTAGGAAAAAATCATAGGGCAAGGTTTTAGATCAGTGGAGGATTATTGTGTTCAGTTGTTCACAGGATAGTAATAGATGTTTTTTTTTCAAGCCTCTTACAACGCATAGGGCTGTCAGAATTTTCAGAAAAAAAATATTTATGTAAAAAAAAAATCCAAGAAAAAAAGGTGTTTATTTGCTCACAGTTTTTATTTTTGCCTGCCATTTTGCGTTATCACTGCCATTTTTTTCGTTTTTGTTTTTGTTTTTTTAGTTATTTGCAAAAAAAGAATGGCATCTGCATTGCTTGCACCAGCATTACTAGTCAGTAGGAAATCACGAATATTCACTCGTTTTTTTTTATCTTAAATCATCACTCGGATCTTTAATTGGAATGTGTACTAATAGCCGTTTTTTTTTGGTAGGTTTTAAGTAGTGTCTTCGCCTTGGGGTCTGCTTCTCGAACACTCTTCTCCGAAATACTAATCTGGTGCTATTAGTGGATCAAGGACTATCTCTATTTATTTCATGTTACATACACTCCCACTGCCAATAGTGTTCTAAGAAGTGTGTATCGCGGGAAAGA
>NW_020869103.1:1047856-1052856 GCF_003789085.1 Penaeus vannamei | reverse complement strand
ATGCCAGGAACACCATTCCAATCAGGAATGAATAAATCAAATGAAAAAATTGTAAAAAAAAAGAAAAAATCGAAAAGAGGGATAAAAAAAGAAAAAAATATATATATGTATATATGAATAAATAGATAAATAAATATATATATATATATATATATATATATATAATATATATATATATATATATATATATATATATATATATATATATAGCCAGGTCTTGCTATTATTACTATTACCATTGTCTCTCTCTCTCTCTCTCTCTCTCTCTCTCTCTCTCTCTCTCTCTCTCTCTCTCTCTCTCTCTCTCTCTCTCTCTCTCTCTCTCTCTCTCTCTCTCTCTCTCTCTCTCTCTCTCTCTCTCTTCCTCGCCCTCCCAACCCCCTCCCCGTGATAAGACCTCGCGAAAAGAAAGAAGAAATAGCGAAGGAGGAAGAGGAATGTCTGCAAGATTCCCTCCACTTGCCCCTCCCCCTTCTCGGCACACAGGCAGCATCGGGAGAGACGGAAGGAAACGGAAATGGGTGAATGTTGTAACTACTCTTTTCTTGAACATCTAAATGGAACACTGCCTGGCCAATAACATGCCTTACCGATATCACTGATAATACCGTGATTTTTCCACGCCCTCCCGCACCAGTCACCAGATCGCTCAGCAATTAAATTCCACTTTATTTTTAGTTTTCTTATTTTTCTGTAAGCTTTTATTTCTTTTTTTTAAATTTTATATCCATCATTTTAATCTTGGTTACATATACAACATATATACAAAATATATACCTATGAATGAATATGAAAAAACACGTATGTGTGTGTGTGTGCGTAATTCACGATCAATAAATGTTAGTTTTTTGTATGTATACTCTTTTTTTTACAATTAGCTGTGTAGTGGCTCCTTCATAATCATTAAATCGATGATTTGCTTACTCCTATTCGCAGGCACTAATAGTTACCTGTTTTATACTATGACAGAAAATGGGTAGAATTTATAAGAAAACGAGGAAACCCAGTATTGGATCGTAAATTTCTGGGTTAGAGTAAGGAAACTAGTAATGTTTTTGTTCCAACGGAGTAAGTAAAACCTGAAATATAAAAAAAATATATGTAATGCATAATGTATATAAAATTCAATCACACTTGTTACCATTGTGTACGGTAGACAAAGAGAACAACAGAGCGTGACTGACTGCCAGATAGGAAAAGATATATATAAACGGGGCATAAACAAAGACAAGAGAGAATGAGAGAGAGAGAGAGGGAGATATTATGAACATTATGAATATAACTGGTGTAATTTGAGACAGAATCACAGTGAACCAAAATAAGCTACAATATCTTTAGTATGAGGACCTGAAGCGGCGAAAGATATAACAAGAAAGAAAAAAGAAAATGAGTTCGGCCTTTGGATGTCTCAAAAGTTTCCAGCTTTGCCAATCAGCAAAATAGGACAAAATTGAAAAAGGCCTATGTCGACTTAAATACACAAAGGGAGGCAAAATAACGAAAACGGGAAAAGAGAGATCCAGAATAAGCCTCTATGATAAGAAAAAAAGGAAATAAGAATTCAGAGATTATCCTTTGACCTGATAATGATGACGAGGATGATAATAAAAGTAATGATGATGACAATAACGATACCAATAAAAAACAGTTGTGATGAAAACGCTAGAAAAGGGAGGGAATGATAACCAACACTTCTAACACAATTACTATTCTAATCATGGTGTTGATAGGAAATATATTCATGAATATTAATATGAGAAAAATTAATGACATGAAAATCAAAGAAAGAAAGAAAGAAATATTTCTTTGTTCCCGTCGGGAATCGAACTCGAGTTCTCTTGATTCAAAGACACGTTAACCACAACAAAACAAAGATATGAGAGCAATTTCTATTTAAGCGAAACCCCTTACTTTTGTTTTCTTTTTTTCTCTGTCAATTACATCTGTCTGTTCTTCTGTCTGGATCTGTATCTGTTTCTACCCTATCCTTTTATTTCTCTTTCTTATCTAGCTGTAAGTTTTTCTGCTCTCTCTCTCTCTCTCTCTCTATCTCTCTCTCTCTCTCTCTCTCTCTCTCTCTCTCTCTCTTCTCTCTCTCTCTCTCTCTCTCTCTTCTCTCTCTCTCTCTCTCTCTCTCTCTCTCTCTCTCTCTCCTCTCTCTCTCTCTCCTCTCTCTCTCTCTCTCATCTCTCTCTCTCTCTCTTCTCTCTCTCCTCTCTCTCTCTCTTTCTCTCTTCTCTCTCTCTCTCTCTCTCTTCTCTCTCTCTCTCTCTCTCTCTCTCTCTCCTCTCTCTCTCTCTTTCTCTCTCTTCTTTCCTTCTTCTCTCTCTCTCGTCTCTCTCTCCTCCTCTCTCTCTTCTCCTCGTCTCTCTCTCTCTCTCCTCTCCTTCTCTCTCTTCTCTCTCTCTCTCATCTCTCTCTCTCTCTCTCTCTGCTCTCTCTTCCTCCTCTCTCTCTCTCCTCTCTCTCTCTCTCTCTCTCTCTCTCTCCTCTCTCCTCTCTCTCTCTCTCTCTCTCTCTTCTCCTCTTCTCCTCTCTCTTCTCTCCTCCTCTCTCTCTCTCTCCCCTCTCTCCTCTCTCCTCTCTCCTCTTCTCCTCTCTCCTCTCTCCTCTCCTCATCTCTCTCCTCTCTCCTCTCTCCTCTCTCCTCTCTCCTCTCTCCTCTCTCCTCTCCTCCTCCTCTCCTCTCTCCTCTCCTCCTCTCTCTTCTCTCTCTCTCTCTCTCTCTCTCTCTCTCTCTCTCTCTCTCTCTCTCTCTCTCTCTCTCTCTCTCTCTCCTCTCGAGCACTTTAGTATAAAGGACTGTTGACACTGAGGTTGAAAAAAAATAAAATGATAAATAGAATAAACAAATATAGAAAGAAAAAAAGACAGACAATTGGTTCATTAACGAACAGAAACCCTCGAGGTGTTATAGGATTTCGTAAGGAAGGTCACAGAGAAGTAGGCCTATGTTAAGTAGCGAACCAAACTGCTGACAGTAATCAACAAAGGTGTGATAAACCTAACGAAGAAATAAAATATATTATACACAAAGAAACACACATGTTGGATAAATACCTCTTCCAACCCTTTCCTGATACCCCTCGTCACCGTGGCCGAGAGGGTAAGGGCGCCAGATTCAAATTCTAATAATTTTCGAATTTTAATAAGAATCGCCAGATCGCGAGTTCGAATCTGCAAAATGGAGCCAAAATTGCTCCCTCTGACTGCAACCTCGTCCGGGGCTGAAAGACATGGAAAGCTCCGGTGCACAATAATTACAAGACGCCCGTCAGTTGCCATGTTTTTCCCTTCCCTTTTGTTATATCTTTATTTGTGTATGTATTTGTATTTCTGTGTGTGCGTGTAGGCCATGGTAGATCAATGAGATTCCGTTCTTTTCTCCTATGGAAAATATATGCACATATGCGTCAAAAGTGCGGTGAAAATTCGAATAAATATGAAGAGAAACGTCACAGAAAATCAAGGCGACAGAGAACAAAATTGAACTAGAAAATGTATCAAAATGCAATAAATACGCGAAAGAACGCCGCTAACAAAACAGAAAGCGAATGCGTGAAAGTAAAGAAATGTGTTGAATGAGAAAATGCGAAAGTAGATATGCGTCAAAACCGACAAAAATGCAAATTAAGAAAACGGTGCGAGAAAGAGATTAACTTTGCAAAATTAATACAGAAAAGTTCGCTAAAAAAAACAGAGCAAAAAAGAGGAAAAAACATGCGTCACAATTTGCGATGTAAAACAGAAATATTCTGATATAGTAAAACGGGAAACGAAAAGAAGACTAACAAAGAAGATAGTAGAGAGAGAGAGTACGCAAGAGGAATAATAATAATGGAAAAAACAAGCTACCTCGGTTGCAGTCCGTTTCCCCTATTCATGTGCACCTATGTACGTTTTTCTACTTATGTGTGTGCGTGTAGTCCATGTGCAACTCATGGTTGGTCAATAAAAATTCCATTCTTTCCTATTTCAGTGTAGGACGTCAAAACAAGCTATATTTCTCCCATGTAAAATATACGCATATTCATATGAATTGTACAATTGTATATATACACATAAGCATCTCAAAATTTGATGTCCTTTCATGTAAGTAATGAGAATATAGCCATGTATATAATATGGAAATTGGAACAGGGAAGGTGTCACGGCAGTAATTACTGGCTGCCTCGTCACAAGGTAATGGTTAAGGGTAGTTGTGTAGGTTCGTATGTTCGCTCGAGACGTGTATATTGTTGACGTAGTGAAGGCAGGTGTTGGTGGAGGGCGGGACACTGCCGGTGACTGGAAAGGAAGGAGAGGCAGTGATAATGATTAAGAGAAGAGAGGTCGCCGAGGATTACGGGGCGGCGAAGGCTATTTGCTTCTTAGAACGAGAGATTTTGGCTTCCCCTAAAAGGTTATTTTTTTCTTTTCATACGAATGTTGAGACATGAACGATTTTTACATTTGTGTTTATGTGTAAAGCTGAAATAATAATTTGTTAACGTACGGCATAAGTATACAAGTATGCACACGACACGTGTATATATATAATTTTCGGCAAAAGTGTGATTTTGATTCCCCTAAAAGGTCTATTGGGTAACGAGCAGTGAAACTACTGTCAAAAAATGCAAGAAATATAGAATCCTCATGCAATGTCTGTGTATTATTTTTGTTCAGTAAATGACTGGAACGAATATATTGTTTTAACATCCTTTACCATTCTGCCACTCTGAGGCAAATTACAAACTGTACCATTAGAGGAGCGGTCATTCCCGAGGATAATTCCTCAAAATCATCATCATTATAACTATCATGATCTAGAATTAATGTTATCATACCATTATTATAATGATTGTTTCAGCTATTATATAACTCTTATCATTAATATCAGTTATCTAATCTTAATATTGTTACTATTGTGATGATTATTATCCTGATGAGACATGATCAGTTCATGTCGGCAACTTTTGTGGCAAATTTCTTTCCTGTTTACTATTATTTTCCTGTTTACT
>NW_020869103.1:1040356-1042856 GCF_003789085.1 Penaeus vannamei | reverse complement strand
TTGTTTTTAACAGTATATATGGTGGAATTTTGATTGACTTCTCGTGACTTGCACATGGCTATACGCACACATGTAAAACAAATACACACACACAAATAAATGCATAGCAGGGGGAAATTGATTGCAATCGGACTGGCTTTTGTTTTTATTAGTATTATGCACTAACTTCGTACTTTTAAACTTTATTATATAAAACTCTACGGGATTATTATCTATTTCCTGCGTCTATAAACAAATGCAATTAATCATGCATACAAGATAATCTAAAAACAAAACTGATTGCAACGGCGCCTTTTTGTAATGCCCGGAGCTTTTCATGTCTTTCAGCTCCGGGCAATGTTGCAATCAGAGGGAGCAATTTTCTTATTTTTTGCTCCCTTTTGGGGATTCGAACCCGCGACCGCGTATCCGTGACCGCGATCGCGCGTTCGAATCTGGCGCCTTAACCCACTCGTCCACCGTGGCCGAGGGGCAGGAAAATTAGGTTAAACGGGGTATTTAAATAACTTCCTCGTGAGTATATGCAAGTGTGTGATGTGTAACATTGAAAGAGAGAGAAAGGGGGGGGGCAAAAAATATATATATGAAAAGGAAAAGGGAGAACAAGGAAAATAGGAAAAGGTTGACGTAATAGAGAAGAAGAGGTATAAAGAGAATAAAAGATGGGGTACAGAGAAAAGAAAGAGAGGCAAAATAACAAGCGCTAAGATAAGACAAATGAAAAAAAAGGAAAGTGAGGCAAGAAAAAAGAGAGAGGGAGTGGGAGAAAATGAGAAGAAAAGGAAAAAGAATATAAAAAGCAAAACGGAGAGAAGAGCGAAAAGAAAGAAAAGGCAAACGAAAAGGGAAAGAAAGAAGTGGAGTAGACGAAGACGAAGATGGAGGAGAACCAAGAAAAAAGACGCAAGAAAGAGTAATGAGACTTTCTCAAGCTTTTTTTTTCTCTCTTTTTTCTTTTGTTTCCTTTTCTTTTCTTTGAGGAACTGAAAAAATCATATATTTTTGACATGTTGGAAGGGGCCATAGTTCTTTATAGAAATAATCAAATAAATAAAAATATATAGATACATAACTCCTTGTAAAATCCCATGTGATTGTGGAAATAAAGGAAATATAAACAGCTCTATAAACCCAATTAATTTTTCAGAGGAAAGAAATCATAAAGAATTTCGTATTTGATTCTGCCTTCAAATGTCTCATTTATAAATCACAGTAGTTTACTGGTTTGTAAAGTACATTACAAAATCAAAAAGGAACAGGTCAAACAATCCACGCAAAAATACAAAGGAAACATTAAAAAGAAAAATAATACTAATAAAATTATTTTCCAGTTGTCCTTGTCGGGATTCGAACCCGAGATCTCCTGATTCAGAGTTAGTCGTGTTAACCACTACACCACGAGGACTCCCATTGGTAAGTGGAGCAATGCTTCCACTGTTCCTTCTTCCTTCCTTCCTTCCCTCCCTCCCTCCTCCCTCCCTTCTTCTCTCCCTCCTTCCCTCCTTCTTTCTCTCCCTCCCTCCCTCCTTCTTTCTCTCCCTCCCTCCCTCCTTCTTTCTCCCCTCCCTCCCTCCTCCCTCCTTCCCTCCTTCCCTCCTTCCTTCCTTCCCCCTCCCTCCCTCCCTCCTTCCAAAAGGTATCATAAAAACATGTGATTCTGCCTCCGAGTGTCTCACTTAGAGATCACAGGCTTCCTGCTTTGCCATTCAGTGAAATACGTAACAAAATTAAAAATGAACATGTCACACGTCCACGAGTTGCATGAAAAGAAATGATCTGCGCAAAAGTAGAAGAGAAACGTTAAGGATTTTATTTCATTTCTATTTCTTTCTTTCTTTCTATATCTTCATAATTGAAAACTTACCTATTGTATTTATATAATATACATATATATATACATATATATGTATATGTATATATATATATATCTATATATATATATATGTGTATATATATATATATATACATATATATATATATATATATATATATATATATATATATATCACGCGGATTCTTGAACCGAATTTGCTTGTTTTTTCCTCCTAAATGAATAACCTCGCTCCTTCCTTATTGCAAATATTCATGTTCAAAATATGGATTTTCGAAGAAATCATTAGGAATCGACATGGACCGCCTTTCTCAAGCTTCTCTCTCTCTCTCTCTCTCTCTCTTCTCTCTCTCTCTCTCTCTCTCTCTCTCTCTCTCTCTCTCTCTCTCTCTCTCTTTCTTTTTGTTTCCTTTTCTTCTCTTTGAGCAACTGAAAAAATCATATATTTTGGACATGTTGGAAGGGGCCATAGTTCTTTATAAAAATAATCAAATAAATAAAAATATATAGACACATAACTCCTTGTAAAATTCCTTGTGATTCTGGAAATAAAGGAAATATAAACAGCTCTATAAACCCAATTAATTTTTCAGAGGAAAGAAATCATAAAGAATTTCGTATTTGATTCTGCCTTCAAATGTCTCATTTATAAATCACAGTAGTTTACTG
>NW_020869103.1:1028768-1040256 GCF_003789085.1 Penaeus vannamei | reverse complement strand
AGATGAGAGAGAAGAGAGGCCGAAGAGCAGACGAGAGAGAGAGAAGAGGAGCGAGAGAGAGAGAGAGAGAGAGAGATAGAGAAAAGAGAGAGAAGAGAGAGAAGGAGAGGGAGAGTAAGAGGGAGAGAGAGAGAGAGAGAGAGAGAGGAGGTGAGAGGAGAGAGAGAGAGAGAAGAGAGAGAGAGAGAGAGAGAGAGAGAGAGAGAAGAGAGAGAGAGAGAGAGAGAGAGAGAGAGAGAGAGAGAGAGAGAGAGAGAGAGAGAGAGAGAGAGAGAGAGAGAGAGAGAGAAGAGAGAGAGAGAGAGAGAGAGAGAGAGAGAGAGAGAGAGAGAAAATAGAGAGAGAGAGAGAGAGAGAGAGAGTAGAGAAAGAGAAAGAGAGAGAGAGAGCTGTTCATTAATAGGTATGTTTTAGATTATGTAGTTGTTGCTGATTACATGAATGTGTTATCATATTTATCTGTAACTGATGTTAATGGCTGGAGAAGTATATCTATAAAAGGTATTGTCGTTATCGTTGTTGTTATTATTGATTCCTTAACATTATCAAAATGTTTGTTATCATTATTGCTGTGGCTGCTTTTGATATAGTTATTCTAATTATTGTTATCATTATCATTATCATCATTATAACTATTATCAATATCATTTATATTTTCATTATCATTATTGCAATTATTGTTATCATTATAATTATCAATCATTATCTTTCTTATTCTTATTCTATTATCATTATCATTATTATACCATTATTATTGCTATTATTTTGTCGTCATTATTATCATTATCATCCTTATGATTATTATCATTATCATTATCATTATTACTATTATCATCATTATTACTATTATTATCATCATCATTATTATCATCATCATAATTATTATTGTTATTGTTATTATCATTGCTATTATCATTATCAGCATCATTATCATTATTATTGAAGTTCTTCCTGCTGTAGCTATCGTTGCTATAATAATGATTATTATTATCGTTATTATCATTATTATTGTTATAATCTTTATCATCGTTATTGTTTTATCATCAATTATTATTGCTATTGCTAATTAGTATCATTAATTGTCAAAAGAAAACGCATTAGAAGCCTAAAAAAATAAGTAAAAAATAGGGCAAAACTGAACTGAAAACAAAGACAAAAAAAAAGTAGATAGATAGCCTGATAGATAGATAAATAGATATAAAAAGAAATATAGAAAATCATACAAACTAAAATAAATACACGCACATAAACAAATAGATTTTAAAAACCAATAAAAAAGTAGACCACAATATAAAAATTCAAAATGAGAATAAGATGATAGAGACATGCAAATAAAAAGCACTCACAAAAAAGAAGATATAATGATACCCGACAACCTCCAAGGGAAAAAAAAAACAATAGAATTTCCTGTGGATGTCCTTAGACCATCCGAAGTAGAAGAAAACGGTAGAAATGTTTGATTTTTTTTGAGGGTAGACTTAGGTATGTTGCGGTGAGATTTTTTTTTTTGTTTAGAATGGGGGGAGAGGAGGGGGGGGGGAGGGGAGAGGGAGAGGGAGAGGGAGAGGGAGAGAGAGGGAGAGGGAGAGAGAGAAGAGACAGAGAGAAACAAAAGACAATACACAGAAAAAAAAAAAGAGAGAAATAAACATAAGACAGAGAGAGAAGAGAGAGAGAGAGAGAGAGAGAGAGAGAGAGAGAGAGAGAGAGACAAGAGAGAACCTTAAAGGGCAGAGGGAGGGTAGAGTCCAGCCTCTGACGTCACAGAGTCTAAGGTTAGCGGTCCTCGTGCTCTTCCTGTACCTGATTGATGTGCGTGGCTGTGTGCGTATGTGCGTGGCGTGTGTGCGTATGTGCGTGCGTAGCGGTGTGTGCGTATGTGCGTGCGGTGTGTGCGGTATGTGTAAGCGTGTGCGATGTGTGCGTATGTGTAAGCGTGGCGATGTGTGCGTATGTGCGTGCATGTGTGCGTATGTGCGTAAGCGTGGCCGTGTGCCTGGCAGTGTGTGCGTATGTTGTGCGCGTGCGTGCGTGTGCAGTGTATGTGCGTATGTGCTGTGCATTTCGTGGCGGTCTTTGCGTATGTGCGTAGCTGTGTGTGCGTATGTGTGTGTGTTTATCCATTCAATGGTGTTATTAGGAAGGTGTTTGTGCTGTATGTGTGTTTGTATCTGTTTGTGTGTGTGTGTTGCACGCTTATGTGTTTGTGTATGTATGAATGTTGTTGTGTGCATATATATTTGAATGCTTATAAGTTTTATGTGTATATATACAATAGCAATAGCATTAGTTTCCTTCGTTTTCCTCATCTCTCACCTCTTATGTATATCACAAACCAAAGAAAAGAGAGAAAAAAAAAAAAAAAGAAAAAAAAAAAAAAAAGCAAAAAAAAAAAAAGGAGTAAAGAGCAAAAATAAAAGGCAAAAACAAAGAGAAAAAAGAAAAAGAAAAAAAAAGCGCGGCTGCACTTCTTTTCCTATTCTTCCTTCTCTCTTCTCACACTCTCACTTTATTTCCTAAATTAAAGATAATAGAAAAGAGAGAACAATCCTTAGTATCACCAAATAATACATGTTAATTATAGAAAAATCATAGAAAAACAGATAAGAAATATAAAGAAATAAGAAATACGATAAAATAAGAAAAAAATTGACGAAATTCGAAAAAAATATTTATTATAAACAGATCAGAAATAGAATGAAATAAACTATAATAATAACCATAATATTAAATAAAAAGTGTTTTTTTTTCCTATTCTTCCTTCCCTCACACTCTCACTTGTATTTCTTAAAAAATAAAACATCTTAGTATAGAAGAACAGAATAATATAAGGTAAATGAAATATCTATAACGAAATAAACTAAAATAAAGCAAAAATAGAAACAAATATTAGCATAAACAGTTAAGAAATATAATAAAAAGGTAAAATAGTATTGTGAAAATATAATAAAAAATATAATATAAAATAACAAAAAAGTAAATATAATAGATATAATAAAAAAATAAAATATAATAAATATATATAAAAAAGTAATATAATAAAATAATAATAAAGTAATAAATAATAAATTAAATAAAAAAGTTAAAAATAAAATAAATAAAATATAAATAAATTAAAATTAAAATCAAGTAAAATCGAAATAAAAGACAAACATAAGCATAACCAGATAAGAAATAAAAAAATAATAAATAAAATAAAAAAAATAAAATCGAAACAAGAATGGAAGTAGTATCGCTTACCAGCCAGAGCGCGTCTGCCTGCCGAAAAGCCAGCGCGAAACTTGGCGCGTTCCCTTCCCCTCAGGATCCTGTCTTTCGTTTCTGCGCGTTCCGTCCCCCCCACATCCTGTCTTTCGTTTCCTGCGCGTTCCTTCCCCTCATGTCATCCGTATCCCTGCGCGTTCCTTCCCCCTCAGGAAATCCCTGTCTTTCGTTCCTGTCGCGTTCCTTTCCCCTCAGGATCCCTTTCGTTCCGCCGCGTTCCTTCCCCCTCAGGATCCGTCTTTCGTCCCTGCGCGTTCCTTCCCCTCAGCATCCTGTATTTCGTTCCCTGCGCGTTCCTTCCCTCAGCATCCTGTCATCCGTTCCCGCGTTCCTTCCCTCAGGAATCCTGTCTTTTCGTTCCTGCCGTGCGCTTCCTCAGGATCCCTGTCTGTCGTTCCTGCGCGAGTTCCTTCCCCCTCAGGATCCCCGTCTTTCGTCCCTGCGCGTTCTTCCCCCTCAGCATCCCTGTCTTTCGGTTCCTGCCGCGGTCCTTCCCCTCAGCATCCTGTCTTTCCGTTCCTGTGCGTTTCTTCCCCCAGGATCCTGTCTTTCGTTCCTCGCGTTTCCTTCCCCTCAGCATCCCGTCCTTTCCGTTCCTAGCGCGTTCCTTCCCCTCAGCATCCTGTCATCCCCGTTCCTGCGCGTTCCTCCCCTCAGGATCCTGTCTTCGTTCCTGCGCGTTCCTCTCCTCAGGATCCCTGTCTATTCGTTCTGCGCGTTCCTTTTCCCCTCAGGACCTGTCTTTCGTCCCCGCGCGTTCCTCCCCTCAGCATCACTGTTCTTTCGGTTCCTGCGCGCCTTCCCCTCAGCATCCTGTCACGCGTTACCTGCGCGTTCCTTCCCTCAGGATCCTGTCTTTCTTTCCTTACCTGCGCGTTCCTTCCCCTCAGGATCCTGTCTTTCGTTCTGCGCGTTCCCTTCCCCTCAGGATCCTGTCTTCCGTTCCCTGTCCCCTCAAGATCCGTCTTCGATCCTGCGCGTTCCTTCCCCTCAGCGATCCATGTCTTTCGTTCCTGCGCGTTCCTTCCCCTCAGGATCCTGTCTTTCGTTCCTGCGCGTTCCTCTCCCTCAGTATTCCTGCCTTCGTTCCTGCGCGTTCCTTCCCCTAAAGGATTGTTCCCTCCTGCGTTCCTTCCCCTCAGGATCCTGTCTTTCGTTCCTGCGCGCTCCTTCCCCTCAGGATCCCTGTCTTTCGTTCTCTCGCGTTCCTTCCCCTCAGGTCCTGTCTTTCGTCCTGCCGCGTCCTTCCCGCTCAGGATCCTGTCTTTCGTTCCTGCGCGTTCCTTCCCCTCAGGATACTGTCTTTCGTTCCTGCGCGTTCCTCCCTCAGGATTCCTGTCTTTTCGTTCCTGTGCTTCCTGTCCCCTCAGGATCCTGTCTTTCGTTCCTGCGCGTTTCCTTCCTCAGGAATCCTGTCTTTCGTCCTCTCCGCGTTCCTTCCCTCAGGATCCTGTCTTTCGTTTCCTGCGCGTTCCTTCCCCTCAGGATCCTGTCCTTTTGCGTTCTTCCGTCTTTGTTCCTGCGTTCCTTCCCCCTCAGGAATCCTGTCTTTCGTTCCTGCGCGTTCTTCCCTCAGGATCCGCGTTCCTGTTCCTTCCCTCAGCATCCCGTTCCTCGCGCGTTCCTTCCCTCTTCCCCTCAGATCAGGATCTGTCTTTTCGTTTCGTTCCTTCCCTTCAGGATCCTGCGTTCCTTCCCCTCAGGATCCTGTCTTCCTCGTTCCTGCGCGTTTCCTTTCCTTCCCCTCAGGATCCTGTCCTTTCGTTCCTGGCGCGTTCCTTTCGGCGCGTTCCTTCCCTCAGGATCCTGTCTTTCGTTCCTGCGCGTTCCCTTCCCCTCAGGATCCTGTCTTTCGTTCCCTGCGCGTTCCTTCTCAGGATCCTGTCTTCGTTCCTGCGCGTCCTTCCCCTCAGGAAATCCTGTCTTTCGTTTCCTGCGCGTTCCTTCCCCTCAGGATCCTGTCTTTCGTCCTGCGCGTTCCTCCCCTCAGCATCCCGATCCTGTCTTTCGTTCCTGCGCGTTCTTCCCCTCAGGATCCTGTCATCCGTTCCTGCGCTTCCTTCCCCTCAGGATCCTGGTCTTCGTTCCTGCCGCGTTTCCTTCCCCTCAGATCTCTGTCTTTCGTTCCTGCGCGTTCCCTTCCCCTCAGGATCCTGTCTTTCGTTTCCTGCGCGTTCCTTCCCCTCAGCACCTGTCCTTTCGTTCCTGCGCGTTCCTTCCCCCTCAGCATCCTGTCATCCGTTCCTGCGCGTTCCTTCCCCTCAGATCCTGTCTTTCGTTCCTGCGCTGTTCCTTCCCCTCAGGATCCTGTCTTTCGTTCCTGCGCGTTCCTTCCCCTCAGGATCCTGTCTTTCGTTCCTGCGCGTTCTTCCCCTCAGATCCTGTTTTCGTTCCTGCGCGTTCCTTCCCTCAGCATCCTGCGTTCCTGCGCGCGTTCCTCCCGTCAGCCCTGATCCTGTCTTTCCGTTCCTGCGCGTTCCTTCCCCTCAGGATCCTGTCTTCGTCGTTCCTGCGCGTTCCTTCCCCTCAGCATCCTGTCCTTTCGTTTCCTGCGCGTTCTTCCCCTCAGCATCCTCATCCGTTCCTGCGCGTTCTTTCCTCAGCATCCTGTCTTTCGTTCCTGCGCGTTCCTTCCCCTCAGGATCCTGTCTTTCGTTCCTGCGCGTTCCTTCCCCTCAGGATCCTGTCTTTCGTTCTGCGCGTTCCTTCCCCTCAGGAGCGTTCCTTTCCCCTCATCCTGTCTTTCGTTCCTGCGCGTTCCTTCCCTCAGGATCCTCCCGTTCCTGCGCGTTCCTTCCCCTCAGGGATCCTGTCTTTCGTTCCTGCGCGTTCCTTCCCTCAGGATCCTGTCTTTCGTTCCTGCGCGTTCCTTCCCCTCAGGATCCTGTCTTTCGTTCCCTGCGCGTTCCTTCCCCTCAGCATCCTGTCTTTCGTTCCTGCGCGTTTCCTTCCCCTCAGGATCCTGTCTTTTGCGCGTTCCTTCCCTCAGGATCCTGTCTTCGTTCCTGCGCGTTCCCCTCAGATCCTGCGCGTTCCTTCTCTCCTGTCTTTTCGTTCCTCAGGCGCGTTTTCCTTCCCCTCAGATCCTGTCTTCGTTTCCTGCGCGTTCCTTCCCCTCAGGATCCTGTCTTTCGTTCCTGCGCGTTTCCTTCCCCTCGATCCTGTCTTTCGTTCCTGCGCGTTCCTTCCCTCAGGATCCTGTCTTTCGTTCCTGTGCGTTCCTTCCCCTCAGGATCCTGTCTTTCGTTCCTGCGCGTTCCTTCCCCTCAGGATCCTGTCGTTCCTGCGCGTTCCTTCCCCTCAGATCCTGTCTTTCGTTCCTGCGCGTTCCTTCCCCTCAGATCCTGTTCCTGCGCGTCCTTCCCTCAGGATTCCTGTCTTTCGTTCCTGCGCGTTCCTTCCCCTCAGGATTCCTGTCTTTTCGTTCCTGCGCGTTCCTTCCCCTCAGGATCCTGTCTTTCGTTCCTGCGCGTTCCTTCCCCTCAGATCCTGTCTTTCGTTCCTGCGCGTTCCTTCCCCTCAGGATCCTGTCTTTCGTTCCTGCGCGTTCCTTCCCCTCAGGATCCTGTCTTTCGTTCCTGCGCGTTCCTTCCCCTCAGGATCCTGTCTTTCGTTCCTGCGCGTTCCTTCCCCTCAGGATCCTGTCTTTCGTTCCTGCGCGTTCCTTCCCCTCAGATCCTGTCTTTCGTTCCTGCGCGTTCCTTCCCCTCAGCATCTGTCTTTCGTTCCTGCGCGTTCCTTCCCCTCAGGATCCTGTCCTGCGCGTTCCTTCCCCTCAGGATCCTGTCTTTCGTTCCTGCGCGTTCCTTCCCCTCAAGGAAGGATCCTGTCTTTCGTTCCTGCGCGTTCCTTCCCCCTCAGATCCTGTCTTTCGTTCCTGCGCGTCCTTCCTGTCCTTTTCGTTCCCTGGCGATCCCTCAGATCCTCAGGCTGTCTTTCGTTCCGCGCGTTCCTTCCCTTATTTGCGCGTTCCTTCAGGATCCTGTCTTTCGTTCCTGCGCGTTCCTTCCCCTCAGATCCCTCAGGTCTTTCGTTCCCCTCCTCCTGGCTGCGCGTTCCTTCCCCTCAGCATCCTGTTCCTTCCCCTCAGCATCCTGTCGTTCCTGCGCGCCCTGCGCGTTCCTTCCCCCTCAGGATCCTGTCTTTCGTTCCTGCGCGTTCCTTCCCCTCAGCATCCCAGCGCTCAACGCTGTCTTTCGTCAGGCCAACGCCCTTCGCTCGGCCCTTCCCTCGCGCCAACAGCTTATGTGTGGACAGTTAAGTGTGAGGGAGAGGAGGGAGGGATGGAGTGGGGGAAGGAAGGAGGAGGGAAGGAGTGAGGGAGGGAAGGAGGGAGGGAGGGGAGGGAGGAGGGAGGAGGAGGGAGGAGGGGAGGGAGGGGGAAGGGAGGGAAGGGAGAAAGGAGGGAGGGGTGGGAGGAGGAGGAGGGAAGAGGGAGGGAGGGAGGGAGGGAAGGGAAGGGAGAGTGGAAGAGAGGGAGGGAGGAGGAAAGGAGGGAAAGAGAATGTGTATTATATGTTCTTTATTTGTCTTGTTTTAAGTTAAAATCTCTTTTTAATTCTTCAGTTTTATAGTTTCGTTCAATGCAGTTCACTTTTGTTTTCCGTATAAGTTCTTCTATCCCTTCATTATTATGTTCTTCCTGTTCAGCCCTTCTACTTATAAATACTGTACTTATCCTCGGAGAATTAAGTGAAAAGTCTCTCTCTCTCTCTCTATTCTGTCCCTTCCTCCCTCTTCCCCCCTCCCTCCCTCCTCTTCCCTTCCTTCCCCCTTCCTTCCCCTCCCTTCCATCCTTACCCCTCCTCCCCTCCCCCTCCTCCCTCCCTCCCTCCCTCCCAGGTCACAGTTCATCAGACGCAAAGAGCATCTTGACGCATCCCCCCCCCTCCCCCTTCATTCACTAACCCCACAGTTGGCAAATTCTAGAAGTTTTCCTGCTTTCTCTATCCGTCTATTCTTGTTTTTTTCTCATAACTATTTCTTTTCTATTCGCTCCTTACTCTTCCTCTCACTTCCTCCTCCTTCTTTTCCTCCTTGCTTCTTCCTCCTCTTTAACTTTCCCCTTTTGTTCCTCCTTCCTCCTCCTTTCCCCTTTTTCCTTCTACTTCCTACCTCCCTTCCTCCTCCTCCTTTACTTCCAGTCTCCTCCTCCTTCTATTCCTCTTCCTTACCTTCCTCTTTCCTCCTTTCCTTCTTCGTGTTCCTTCCATTCTCCCTTTCTCTCTTTCCTTTTCCTTCTTCCTCCTCCCCCCTTTTCTCACTCCTTCCCTTTCTCCCCCTACCTTCCTCTTCCTCCTCCCTCCCTTCCTCCTCCCTTTCTCCCCCTCCCTTCTTCTTCCTCCTCTTCCCTTCTCCCATTCCAACCTCTTCCTCCCTTCTCTTTCTCCCTCCCTTCCTCTTCCTCTTCCTCCTCCTCCCACCCTTCCCTCCTCCCCTCCTACACCCTCTCATCCTCTTCCTCCTCCTCCTCCCTCCCCCCCCCTACCTTCCTCTTCCTTCCCCCCCCACCCTTCCCCCCACCCTCCTTCCCTCCTCCTCCTCCTTCTTCCTCCTCCTCCCTTCCCCCCTCCCATCCTCCTCACCCCCCCCTTCCCTAACACAGCAAGCAACCCTCCTCTTCCTCATCCGTTGGTACGCCTGCTTGACCTGTCTTGACCTGCTCCTCCGAAGACCCTTCCTCTCGCTTGTATATTAGAGGCACCTATCTGTGCTTGCAGGAGAGACTGAATATATTATGGTGTTTATATCAGGGTACATTTGCAAATAAATATCCGTGATATAGAGGAAATAAGATGCCTTATCTTCTCTTCACAACGAGAAGAAATATGGGATTATATATATATATATATATATATAAATATATATATATATATATATATATATATATATATATATATATATATATACACATGTGGGCGTGTGTGTATATATAATTATGTGTGTGTGTGTGTGTGTGTGTGTGTGTGTGTGTGTGTGTGTGTGTGTGTGTGTGTGTGTGTGTGTGTGTGTGTGTGTGTGTGTGTGTGTGTGGTGTGTGTTATAATTATAATTATTACACACGAACGAAAAAAAAAAAAAAAATCCACGAAAGGTAAAGACACAAAATTCTCGATAGTTGTGGCAATCTAGTATTGTTTTCATGAGCGAGCAACACGAAAGATAGCATCTGCATCCTTTACACACACATATATGTATACAGAATGCACACGCACACAACACAACACACACACGCACACACACACACACACACACACACACACACACACACACACACACACACACACACACACACACACACACACACACACACACACACACACACACACACACACACCATATATACATACATATATATATATATATATATATATATATATATATATATATATATATATATATATATATATACCCCTCCTCCCTTTCCTCTCTCTCTCCTCCCCTCTTCTCCCTTTCCCCTCCTTCCCATCCCAGCATCTCACCTCCCTTTCATCTCCTCTCCTTCCAATTCTCCCTTCCCATCATCCCACCTCTCCCATCCCTCCCTTTCGTCTCTCTCCTCTCTTTCCCTTTCTCTCTTCCTCCTTCTTCCCATCTTCCTACCTTACTCTCTCCCATCCCAGCCCCTTCTTATATCTCTTCCCTTCCCATTCTCTCTGTCTCCTCCTTGTCACCCCCCCCCCCCCGGCATCCCAGTATATTGCTCTACCACTGGCTAGCTTCTCAAGGCAGTCCAGTTAGTCCAGTCTAACCCTCCCTCCCTCTCTCCCTATCCTCCATTCCTCACTCCCTTCCTCCCTGCATTCCCTCCATTCCTCCCTCCCTCCCTCTCTCCCTACCCTCCATTCCTCACTCCCTCCCTCTCTCCCTCACTGCCCTCCCTCCCTCCCTCCTCCCTACTCTCCATTCCTCACTCACTCCCTCTCTCCCTACCCTCCATTCCTCCTCTCCCTCCCTCTCCCTACCCTCCATTCCTCACTCCCTCCCTCTCTCCCTCACTGCCCTCCCTCCCTTCCTCCCTCCCTACCCTCATTCCTCACTCCCTTCCTTTCTGCATTCCCTCCCTCCCTCTCTCCCTACCCTCCATTCCTCACTCCCTCCCCTCCCTCCCTCCCTTCTTCCCTCCTTATAACTAAGTACGTTGAAGTATTTAGATCACACGAAACATCTCGTTTTTTCTTTCTTTCTGTCTCGTATATCAGCGATAGGTTCTTGACATTTCTCTCTCTCTCTCTTCTCTCTCTCTCTCTCTCTCTCTCTCTCTCTCTCTCTCTCTCTCTCTCTCTCTCTCTCTCTCTCTCTCTCTCTCTCCTCTCTCTCTCTCTCTCTCTCTCTCTCTCTCTCTCTCTCTCTCTCTCTCTCTCTCTCTCTCTCTCTCTCTCTCTCTCCCTCTCTCCTTTTATCACAAATTCAAAAGAATTCCACTATATCTCAACGACAGGATTATGTGGCGATTTATTATGATTATTAAGTTTCTATCACAATGTATCATTTACTTCCATTCTTGAATCAGGTTATGCATATCTTTAAATATATTCTACCAAGCAGTTCGTTTTCTCCAGTCAATTTTTTCGAATCGTGTCAATATATTCTAACTCTAAGCTTCTTCAGTTAATGGCATTCGATTCCCCTTTTGAGTAAATTCATAGGATTCTAGACCAAACGTTCTGCCACTCACTATGTTTATGGTACTTATAGGAATCCGATACTGTGTTCTTTCTCTCAGTCGGGCAATCGAGGGCAAAGATAAATCAGTGAAGATATATTTTCTGCTATTTTCTGTCCTCTGGTTACGTGCGAAAGACAGGTACATATTTCAATAAATCAGTTTTATGGTTTCTTTATTGTTTCTTTATATTATATATAATACTTTTTTTAGCACACTGATCCACACGCACAATTATCCGCAGGTACACATAAATACATACATACATACATACATATATATATATATATATACGTATATATATATATATATATATATATATATATATAGTATATACATATATATATATATATATATATATATATATATATATATATATATATATATATATATATATATATATATATATATATATATATATATATATATATATATATATATATATATATATAATATATATATATATATATATATATATATATATATATATATATATATATATATATATATATATATATATATATATATATATATATATATATATATATATATATATAT
>NW_020869103.1:1006268-1018768 GCF_003789085.1 Penaeus vannamei | reverse complement strand
AATAATAATAATAATAATAATAATAATAATGATAATAATAATGATAATAATAGTAATAATAATAATAATAATAATAATAATAATAATAATAATAATAATAATAATAATAATAATAATAATAATAATAATAATAATAATAATAATAATGATAATAATGATAATAATAATAATAATAATAATGATAATGATAATGATAATGATAATGATAACAATAATAATAATGAAAACGATAACTATAATGACAATTATGATAATGATAATAATGATAATAACAATACTACTAATGACAATGTTATTATTGTCAATGATAATAATATTATTAACAATAATAATGATAATAATAGTAATGATAATAATAATAATGATAGTAATAATAATAATGTTAATTAAACTAATAATAATAACACTTATGATAGTAATGATAATGACAATAATAAGAATGACAATGATAGTAATGTTGATAATCATAGTAATAATAATAATAACAATCATAATAATAATAATAATAATAATAATAATAATAATAATAACAATAATAATAATAATAATAATAATAATAATTATAATAATAAGGAAAATAATAATAACAAAGATAATCATCATCACCATCTATGATAATGATAATACTGATACTAATGCTAACAATAACAACAATAAATAATAGTAATCTCAATAATGAAAATGATTATGATATGATAAAAGAAACAAAGATAAAAAAAATAATATCAGTAACAATAATAATATTATAATGATAATGATACTAATAATGATGCCTCTGATAACAATAACAATGACAACAAGTATTGCAGTAATGATAATTATAACAATAACGATATTTAAGGTGATAATCATAATGATTTGAAAAAGATCTTAGATTTTACGAAAAAAATAAGATATAATTTAATTAATTATTTTTCACATTTTGTAGTAATAAGAAATAAAAGAAAATGTTAAGGAGAAATATTTGTATTTATTAATAAATATTTCCAAAACAAATTATTCATATCTATAAGATTAGCACTTTTGACGATACAAATGAATATTATAGGGACAACTGTAAGGATCTGAGGTTATTTTACCTAAAATATATTTTTTCAAGCATCGAAGATATTGGTAAACCACAATCATCGCCATAGTCAAAATATTCCATTTTATACTACATTTTTTCTAGGTGAGTCTCCTGAACCAGTCGGAATAAAAGATAAACAAACACGAAATTTCCGTCATTGTCAGCGCCATCTGTTGATCATACGTTTTACTATGGAGATGCTCATGTTAAGCCTTCATCTTTCTCGTCTTACTATAATTTTTGTTTTGTTTTGCTGCACTGTTTATTTTGCTTCGAGAAAGACTCACGTGAGAGTACTAGAGGTTTTGCTTGTTATCGTATTGGAGAATCTAGTGTGATAAGAGAAAGTCATATATGAAAACGATGAAAATAAACGTGTTTTAATTAATTATGACTAATGTAATTATGACTCTAATTGTAGGGGTTACACAGCAGCCCAAGCCATTGTAAACTGTAAAAGGAGCTAAAACTGTCGAAGTATGATTTGTACCGCTGTATTTACATTAGTTATGGCCAGAGACGAGAGAGAACGGGTCAGACAGCGCGCAGGATTGGCGGGGATGACTGATGACGTCAGTTGTGCTACACATTGCACGTAATCCAATGATCTAGTCAGTCCAGTCAGACGCATGCTACCGTGCTGTACACACGTACTTTTTCCTGTGATCCTTCACCCGTGTTGAAGATATGCCAAGCAATTGTTCAATATATGGATGTTTCAACACAAGGAGAAAAACTGCAGGAACCAACATACGCTACTTCAGATTTCCAAAGAACGCAGAACTTCGACAACGATGGATCAATTCCTGTTCTCGTGCAGATTACATCAACGCTGATAATGCACTGGTGTGTTCAGTGCATTTTGCAGACACCGACTACAAAGATGACCTGAAATCCCGACTGCTTGCAATTAATACTCCGCAGAGACAACGGACACTGAAGGATGATGCTGTTCCATCTCTTTATATGCCTCGAGGTAAATATTATGGTATATAATGCAATCTTGAATTATTGTGTGGGTTGAGTGTGTGGGCAGGCAGAAATGAATGTGTGTGTGGGTATACATGAGTATTGTTTTATTTGTTTATTGGAGGTATTATACCGTAGTTGATCTTTACACGTACATAGCCTGGAGAAGTATTATGTCGTGTAACATATTTATGCTCTTCGAAATGGTAAAAGTCTTAAGATGTCAAATTAAACTTCTATTTTGTATTATTTGTGAATAAACGAATATATTAAGACCGATCGGGAGGCGCCGACATACCTCTGCTTGCCTCCGTCCTACCCATCCACCCTCCTAGGCCCCGGCGACATTCAGTACTTTACTTTTAGTTTTTTTCGTATATATTAAGTAACAATATGTAGATCAAAATAGAAGTTCCACATAATGTAATATTTGTATATTTATCTCTCTGTCAAAAACAAAGGAAATAAAATCATGCTAACATACTGGAGTTAACCTAAGAAAGCCGTTATCATTTAAGAGGCGAGAAGGGAGGTTGTGCGGCACAGATGACGTCACTGCGCCGAGGGACCGAAAACGGATCCGCCAGCCATGGGACCCGTTCTCTGTCGTCCTTGTAGAATGTCGATTAGATCCTTGAAGAGATCTCTCCCCAGCATCTCATTAGGAGGCTGACCAGGACTCCGCTTAGAAGGGAGCCCATGGCAATACCACAACTCTGTTGATATTCTTTGCAGAGTTGCTGCAGAGGGGTGGCAACAAGGATATAACCGACATTCTAATTAGCGTCGTTATGGAGATGAGGTCTTCGTCATCGTCCATCGTCAAGGTCGTGTTTATTTCATACGCTGACGCAGCTTATCTCCAACCACGAGAAAATCCAGTTTACCGTGGAGGAAGAAGTGGATCAGAAATGACCTTTCCTGGATACTTTGATCCGTCGAGGTAACGGTGGCCGATAAAAAGACGATTATATCCACTGCTACTTATTTCTGATGAACGTTGATTCGAGAACAGTTAAATACATCTGTGTTAGAATATGTATTGTCATGCATATTCATGTATGTCTATATACATGTATGTGTACGTATATACACAAATATACACGTGTACAGTTACGGAATTATGGTTTGGTACACTTATATGTAAAATGTACATCTGGCGATTGTAAACATACAGTATATGCGTAGGTGTAGATGAAAGTACCTTATCAGACCTATACATCAAAATAAATTCTATACATTGTCTTAGAAATAATAATCCCGGTGTGTGAACATGAGTAGTTTACAAAAGGAGAAACTAAGAGGGAAATGAAGAACATGAAATCGTATATTTCATTTTTTTATGTCACTGAATATTTATCAATTCCTGAAGACCTATTTCGAGACCAATCCTAACATATACTGAATAAGAAAGAAAATGTGTACGATGGTCTAAGAGGTTATATGGGAAACCGAGGTCAAAACGAGGATGCCAAACTGACCTCTCTTTCAGGAAGGACGCAAAGCAAGCAGAAACCGCAAATAGAGGCCGCTTCAGTGGGATAAGGAAAAGTAACTTCTCTAAAGGTGCTGTCGCACTAGCACTTTTTCCGTCATTTTTTTTTTCAATTTTCTGAAATTTTATCCATTTTTGAGCGAATTGTCGATTTTCCAGTCAGACGATAATGACCCGTTTCCGTCTGAAAACCTTTCCGTCAACTTTTCCAGCCATGCAAAGTCAAATCAAGAGTTATATTCGAGAATCTTTGTATTTATGTTAAATAAGATTGACAAAAAATTGACGGAAAAAGTGCTAGTGTGACACGGCCTTAACAGTGATAAATTCAGAGAGCTGGGCATCTCCCGGACGGTGGTATACAGGAGGAAAGCACCGATAACCGCCAACGATCACCCTAGCTCACCAATGCAGCTAAGATTCACGAAGACCTACGGCTCCTGGTAATGGCCGGACGGTGAAGATAGCGACTACATGCAGATGGGGTTACGTCATAGACCGTCATCGCTAACGTCGCCTCCAGTTCGGCCAACAGTATGTGGGGAAAGATCTAGATAACCGGGGAATTTTTCACAAACGAATTTATTGCGATATAGATGTTCGTTTATATGTAATTGTTCATTTATACATATAGATATTCGTTTATACATAATCGTGTCCTATGCGTCATATTTCGTGTCCAGATTCTATATCATTTCTTTTTACATACGACAGACAAATTATCTATGAAACGGTCGAGGAGTGGCCACGTGACCTGTGATATGTGGGGATGGATCTTCCTTCAGAATGTTGGCGAAACCGGAAAATGCATCTTGGAAAAATATATCAAATTGTTTGAAAAAATGTTCTTCCCATAAGTACTTTGTTATTCCTTGGCCATTCCTAGACACAATCATACACCTGCACCATAATTGCCCTAAACGCGTCTAGGGCAGTTACGAAGTGGTTCCATGATTAACACCACCTGTCGGTCCTTCGATGGCCAAGCGAAGGACGTAACTCAAACCCGGTCAAAAATGGGTGATTATTGTTAATGTTTGGGAAATGGCTGATGAAACAACCTCCCAACATTTAATAGGTCATGCATGAAAATCAAGACGTTGCATGCACACGTCATATCTGTCACGAGGATTATTACACGGTTTGAATGACTGCATTTTTCTTCTTGTAAACATGACTAGCGCCAGTATTTGTCATTTTTTTCTACAGTTATTACCATTTTTCTTTGAAAATTAAACCATAGTAAAATATATTCCCAAAATTAATAAGCATCCCCAATACGTCGATTCACTAAAGCCCCCATCCTCTAAGAAACACACACACCACACACACACACACACACACACACACACACACAACACACACACCACACACACACACACACACACACACACACACACACACACAGACCCCCATCCCATCGCCGTATTTCGGGGCTCCGCTGCCAGACCATCCATATATATTTAATGAAATCTGTATGGCATGTCACACCTCTCGCAAACCATGACCAGTCACACTACCTTCTTACTTACACTCTGAATACCGAAGGCAACTACCGCGACAAGTCTTTCGTAGGCAATGTTTGCCAAGCGTATCAATGCGCCATACAGTGACGTCACACCAAAATATATAAATCGTTAAATGTGATTACATAGCAGATGAATTGGTTTGATTAGTGTAATATAATAGTAATTTATATTATTCATAGACAAAGTATGGTAAGAATACGTGAAATCACTCTTAAAATATTTTTCAACCGGTAGAATATTTTTCAACACTCGCACTACTTTCCAGAGCGCCATCTTATGAGTTGCATGGTTTGTTTACATTGACAGCCGATAAGCGAAGGAGACTTGATGTATCTTTAGTAAAATTCAGGAAGCTCAACGCATTAGGATTTTCTAAACACTACCAATCAGACGTCTTTGTTTTCAAAGATTCTGATTGGTTGGTGAGTGCGCTGCCAGGCGTACGAGAGAACATGGAAAAACTATCGGTAAGGACAGTCATAAACATTAGAGAGAGGGAGAGGTAGGGTGGATCGAGGGAGAAAGAGAGAGAGGTAGAGAGGTAGCTAAGAAAACTAAGATAAGAACAACACGCAAATCACGCGATTCATGCATTTAATATACATTGGCCTTTAAAATCAAATAAAACCTGATGACTATTGCACTATCATTCGTAATGTTTGGAAACACTGCTTTAAATGTATTGCAGAAAAGCAGTTATTACACTTCATTGTCATATGAAGATAATCGCGAAAGTAAGTTTTTAGTTTTTAAAGATACAGAATATTGATTTTTTAGTCCTATATTCCTAGCTCGTATCATTTATCTCTTAATTCAGCAGCAGTCACAGAAAACTTTGTAATTATTTACCTATTTATGTGTCATTTTCCCGCCCAGACTGAAAGACATGCGGTACCTTCTGACAATTATTAGTCTAAGACTACCTTCGTTTCGCTGGTAAATCAATAAAAGTTACCTCAAGTATGAAATAAAAAAATTGTAATTACAAGGAAGATATAGGAAAATTCAATTTCAATATATATCCAATAGACACCAGGGTTTTTAACCTGACACACAAGCTTTATTGCTTATGCACCTGGATGTTCCAGTATTATCAACATTATATTTTATTACTTACTCGTTCTTATCAACGGACTTCTGTGATCTGTAAAGAATTTTCAATGATAATCTATCTAAGTATATATATATATATATATATATATATATATAATATTAAGAATTGTATGTTAATATTTATACTAAGTCGGACTGAGGACTTGGAGTTTTGCTGGAAATTAACAGGGAATGTATTTTATGTAGTCTAGCAGGAAAAGAACCAAAAATCTTGGATACATTGATATTTTATGATGTGATCTCGGGTTATAATTATCACCTATATTCTCTAATGTATCACAAACATTTTAATTTTAAGCAATGCCTTAATTATCGACGCTATTGGTCCGAGGGCAATTAAAAATGAAGGGATTAGGTGACGTTTGGAGGGGCGGGGCTTAAAGTTATCTTCTCTATCCTGGGATTCCGAGAAAGCCTCGTCGAAGTCTGGCCACCAACAGCTTTTGATTGATCGAACCGGCCAGCTGACCATTATTTCGCGAGGCTATCTTGGGATCCCAGGACATAGAAGACTAGCTTGACCTTCGCTTCCGCTGACCTGACTTCGGCGAGGCTGTCTAGAGATCTCAGGACTTCTCAGACTTCTCTTGATTTATTATCCATTTTTTTTTATGTTATTTGCCATAACGGATCACTGATATGAAATATTTTTTTTTATTTCTTCGCACAATTTTACCATACATAGTCTACACCTTCATTTTCATACATAGTCTACACCTTCATTTGACATAACTCACCATTTCACGATTTTGTTACATTCCTCTTTTTGCAGCAACTCGTGTACATAATCCCAAGTAGATTTGGCTTACCGAAAATGGTTCATTTCTTGAGATGAATTAAAAGTGGAGAGGTCAGCCCTGTCAGTTACCTGTTTGAGTATATATATATGTATATATATATATATATATATATATATATATATATATATATATATATATATATATATATATATATATATTTATTAAAGGAATTTAACTCATAATGCACAAAAAAATGTTGGTGTCTCCTTCTGAAACAAGTTCAAATGAGTCAGAATTGGAAAAAAATGTACTTTAATAAGTTTAGGTATAAAAATACAAAAGGGTAATTGAGATATTTTAGAATAAGCCCTACACTTATTAACTTCTCATTTACTTCAATATTGATTGAGTATTGTTTGATGACATCCCATTGTTTTAGAATCCTCTGTACCGCGCTATTGAGAGACAACCAACGAGTCTGACATGGATGGAAAATTTTATGCGGTTTTACATCCAGCAAAGCCTGAAAATTGGTGTTTTCGTTTAATGCTGTGTGAAAAATGAGTATAAAAGTTTGTGATAACATCTTCACAATGTTTTTTTTTCCGCTTATGATGCGCAAAGATGGAGAGAATGACAACTACACTTGAATATCGTTATTCCTATAAATTTTATTTTTAATCTACTGCATTAGGAATTATGCTCTCCCATGATATTCGACGCTCCATGTGCAGCAGAATCAATTAAATCATTTCCAGGGATACTGTGGCTTCGTAGACTGTTACATATGATAATAAATAGTGACTGGCCAGGAGAACCAGTCATTTCAACATTTTTGTTAGGTCTAACTTTCAACGTTTTATGGTTGTCAGATCTCCAGATAAAGTTTTCTGACATTTTGTGCAGAAGGCCTTCGTTGGGTCATCTGCCATCTTCGCCAGCCAAGGCCTTCATCAACCACTCGTCTCTCTATTTACGTTTTGGAGCCATTATAAACTGAAAAATAAAACTAATTCAATATACAATAGGCTTGGCTAAGTTACTCGTTTTCTTTGAAACGCACACCATTTTCTATCGTCCTTCAATGTATAACTACTTCATTTTTGCTTGTATCGCAAAAGTTTACAGTTTCACAAAATTACACTTCTATAACACTTACTGGCGCTTGAGAAAGTGATAATGGTATTTCTTTTGCTTTAAACTCATTTGGAATTCGTAGGCCGTGCTGTCGCTATGAACGCAGTCAAAGAAATGACGGTGTTCCATAGTAGTTCCAGTACTTGTCAATCTTGTCAATGTTGCTTCTTTTTTATTAAAAAATATATATATTCTTGAATGTAAATGAGTCCGTCATACCCTGATATATTCAGTAAAATATATAAATTCTTTATTTTATTTTATGATCGCAAAACGAAAGCTGAATTTTTAGCGTAGAATATTATTCTACGCCATAAAAACGTCTCTTTTTGGGTTACAATACTTTACAAAGAACGTAAATACCGATAAAACTCGTATATTTTGATGCTCGCTTTTACTATTTGACAAATAGTTATAAGATTTTTTAATACTGCTTGAGTTTATAATTGTTTTGAACAGTGCATTAAGATGAAGAAAAATGTTCCTCGCGTAGTATCGCATTCCGCCATTTTTCCACGTCCTGGCCCAAAACTGTGTATAGTCTTTGCTCAAAATTCTACGAAACGACAACGCTGTCCCGAGCGCCTGGTTGCCAGACGAGTAACGCGCTCCTTTCCGCTGATTAAATGTCTGGGGTATTTAAATGCCCTCGCGCTGCCACACCCCTTTTGCTTCATGCTTTGTTTTTCTTGTATTCTCAGCGTTTTTTCGGCTGTTTTGGCGAATTTCTGTGGTATGAAACTGCTGATTGATAGCTTATGCTGCGTTTAACAGGCAGGCAGCAGCAGCCAAGGTCTACATAAGTACTTATATAGACCTTGGCAGCAGCAAGGAAGTGAGGACTCAGGACAGTACGATCGAAAAAGTAGTCGAAAGTATACATGCGTTGTTTTCAACCTGTTGCTAGTAGTTATCCGTGTTTGTGCCTTGGTTTCAATTATGTGGTGTGATATTGCCACGCGTAAGTGAGAAGAGGAAGGCAGCCAGTAAATTAGCGCGACTGAAATCACTGAAAAGGTGGAAGAAAGTCAGAGAACTTGAGCTGTGGTGGAGCTGCACACAGATTCGAATGACGCGCCTCAGCCACCTGCAGTCTCCTCTCCACCTAAGCTTAGTTCTTCGCCCGTATTGAAACAACTAGGTAAGAACACACACGCACATACACAAGCACACACACACACATATACATTTATACTGTATAAATGTATGTGAGTGAATAAAGAAATGTTTATCAGGCGTTGGGAATGGGAGAGCGAACTCGCCATCTTAGCAGGAATGTGATTTTTGACCTCCCCATTTTCTATTTAATCTGTTTTATCTTATGGTAAGAAATTGTGTAGATGGGCATTTGCAGATATGGTGTAAAAGTCGTGGTCAGGGCAAAACGTTTGAACTTCCCCTCGAGAGTTGGAGGGTCGAACTCGCCGCCGGGCCTGTCGGCGAATGGCGTGGCGCGTTACATTATCAGCCAATCAGCGCCTTGGTGTGACTGTGGGCCAATCACCGCATCGTTTACAGACCATCTCTCGGATCATGCGGCAGTGTTGTTGTTTTGGTCGTTGAGCGTGTGGTTTGTAGTTCATTTTTAGTTTCAAAGAGACATTTAACCTTGCAAATATTATTCATTGTTACAGTTATGTACATTGTAGCATGCGCGAATTTGTTGTTTTCAATTGTACGTGATATAAATGAGTTTTGGTAACTGGTAACGAAGTGAGGCACGTTTTGATGACTGGTAGCGAAGTGAGGCACGTTTTGGTATCTGGCTACGAAGTGAGGCACCCCTCTGACCTTGAGTCCCTATTACACCCAAGGTCTAAATGAGTAAGACCTTGTCACAAAACTACCCAAATTCGCCTGTCTCGCGCATGACGTCACTTGGGGGTAAAGCCTGGGGACTCATTGTTAACCATAGGGTCACTCTTGGATGGAATGTAGAACCATAGAGGTCTACTTCTTTCCTGTTTGGGCTGGCTTGACTGACTGGAAACCCGCAAAGCCGCAATGCCACGTAACTGTGCAGTGGTTGGATGTAGAAGTGGGAACCTCTCTAGGGATATTCTATACCACCGATTTCCAAAGGAGGAGGGAGCAAGGAAAGAGTGGGCCATTTTAAGTGGAAAGAAAAAGGTGAACTGTGAAACTGAAAGAATTTGCAGTCTGCATTTTGAAAAAACAGACTATGAGAGAAGGCTGAAATATGAAATGCTACATTTGCCAGTTCCTCGAAACATGAGAATTCTGAAGAAGGGTGCTATACCGTCGAAACTTATTCCACAAGTTAAAGGTAACAATCATAAAACAAATTATTGTTAAAAAAAAGAAAATGGAGTAGGAAAATTCTTGCATGAATATGGGGATGTGGTATTATTGTTATTATCATTATCACTATACATATGAATATGTGTATATATGATTATAGATAGATATAGAAGTATATATATATATATATTGTATATATATATATATATATATATATATATATATATATATATATATATATATATATATATATATATATATATATATATATATATATATATATATATGTATATATATATATATATATATATATATATATATATATATATATATATATATATATATATATATATATATATATATATATATATATATAATATATATATATATATATATATATGTATACATACATGTAAATATTTATATATGTATATGCATACATATATATACACATTATGTCTACATTTATATATCTATCTATCTATAGATATTTATATATATAAAATCTCTACTTGTCCTTGATTTCATGCTATGCGTGCTGTGATATGTTAGTTGTATGACTTGTCCTATAACAAATATGTCAAAAATATTTGGATTTTACATATGCCATGTCTTCTTTGTTTATTTTGCTTTGTTATAATACCATACCTAAGCTGCAGCATGAGAATTGCAAAACTGCATCCAAGTAAAATGTGCGATATAGACCTGAAAATAATTCCTGATAATCATTGCCTGTAAAAATCAGTCCAGTGTGCAAATTGTTCAATGTGCTGGTATCTAAAATTACTTAAGTGTTTGCTCATTTGCTACCGTTTTTTTTTTTCTTTCTTTCTTTTTTTTTTATCTCTGTGCCCAGCCTACCATTCTCTACTGTAATTCCCTACATGCTCTCAGTCCATACCCGTGTGACGTCATAGGCCTTGTGTGACGAAACCTTACTTACATAGGCCTTGACAGTTGTTAGAGAAAGAAATGAAAGTGTTTGGGAGTTATCTAAAATGTCTCACATTGTAATAAAGCAGGTGTTACACGTATGGTCGCTGTATCTGATTTCTCGTAGTTAGGCATACAGCACACATATACAAGAGTGGTATCATCTTCTCACGTTGAAATGCTGCAATCTTGTTTGTTTCACTATACATGTGCAGGACATCATTCAAAGGCTCCTCTTCTGTATTTGTAGTAAAGGTTATGATATTGGAATTGGATGTTGTATTATTGTTATTATTGTCATTATCACCATTGTTATTGATATCTTGATAATAATTTAATGATAATGATAATAATGATGATTATTATAATAATAATGTACATAATAATGAAAATAATGATAATAAAAACGGTAATGGTAGTGATGCATATAATAATTATTACAATTATGGTGACAATGAAAATACAGGTGGTTCCCCTACTTGCGAACTTCCAAGTTATGAACTTCGGTACATACGAACAAAGTTGTCCTCAAGTCCAAAGGTAGTTCGTAAGGATAGTTCGCATGCCCTATCTCTCACTGTACCCACATGGTCTCATTTAAACGTGTATTGTGTGCTCTCCAGAAAACTTTTTTGCCCTGATTATTATAGTGCAATTGCATTTTCCTGTAAATGTGTACCAGCATATTATGTGGTGAAAAAAAATCTTATTATCAACTTGCAAAGGTAATACCATAAATGAAGTGTTTGATCTTCCGGCATTTTGTTCATTACAGGCAAATTTTACCTTGTAATACATGACTATACCCGTAAAACTTCCTATCCTTGGGCTTTTCTTCTAGACCCCCATCTTATCACCATATTTGCCTATCAGGGGCTCCTCTACCTACCTGATTGCCTTGGACTTGCTCTCCATGTGGCATTTGCCACAACCTATTTTCTTCATTTCTGATGGTATTCTCTACCTGAGCTGATTATTTCATGTATCAGTAAGCATATTTTTCCCTTTCTATATGATTTGTCATTACATTCTTTTCTATTTTGTATATTAAAGTGTTATATGTTACACAACTTTACTATCAACCTGCAAATTTTACCTTCCACTATATAGCAGTGAGAAACTGAAGTTATACTGAACTTCTAAATTGGATTGGTTATGTTGTCCTGGGGTAAAATGGTTAGCAGTGACAGCTATACACATCCTGGTGTGGTGGTATACAGGAAAACGGGGGAAATGTGGATGACTGGAAACAT
>NW_020869103.1:1001268-1003768 GCF_003789085.1 Penaeus vannamei | reverse complement strand
AAGACTTTTATGCGATTTTTTCCTGGTATTCGTCTTGCAAGATAACCTACAAACGTAAGCTTGCAATAATAAAGCTATCCAACCTCCGGAAGGGTAGAGGAAGAAGAAAGAAGCATCAAGATTCTCCGAACTAAGGAGAAACAAGAGAAGAAACTAGCAAGATATGAGGCTGGGATCGCGCCTGTCTTGTTACCTCACTCCCCTCCACCACCGCCACATCTGACGTCATAGGCCTTATCAGCCAAAGTTGCGCAGAACTCCGAAGTTACGAGACCTGTACTAATATAGACCTTGTATATAAGTACCCTCTTCTTTCAAAACTTTTAGCTTTTTAAGTACAGGCTTCGTCACTAAATGCGTCCGTCTCGCGTATGACGTCACTGGGCGTAGATGCATTGGGATTCGACGCTGATCATGTGGTCTGTCTTTGATGTGAGGTAGAGCCGTAAGGATCTCCCTCTCTGTCCCGTGTCACTTACACACGAAGTAAAGTGGTGAATAAATGAGAGGAGAGGGAGGAGAGAATAGATAGAAATGGAAATAAGTAGAAGGATAACAGAAGGGGGGCGAGGGAGGGGGGTAAGTGATTGCTTTGATTAATGGTTGCACTGCTGACGTGAATTACAGTAATAATTGTCAATGAACTTAAAGTGAAAAACTTAACGTAAAAAAAAACTTTTTTTTTGGGGGGGGCTTTATATAATTTTTGTGGATTTTAATGTTTTGTCAAACTAGAGTGGCTAAAGATAACACAAAAATATATAAATAGTCCTGTGTTCGCTCGCAAGGTCTATATAAGTACAGGTCTCGTCAAGCGACTCAAATTCGTCCGTCTCGCGCATGACGTCATCTGGAGGCAGAGCCTGGGGGTTCGACGCTAATCGTGTGGTCATTCATGGATGTGATGTAGAGCAGGAAGGATCTCCCTCGCTCTCTCGTTTTCGCTCGCTTGACTGACTGGCGCGCGCAAAGCCACAATGCCCAGTAATTGTTCAGTGGTTGGTTGCAGAATGTGGAACCGCCCCAAGGATGTTATGCATCACCGATTTCCAAAGGAGGAAGGACCAAGGAAAGAGTGGGCTATTTTTTGTGGAAAGAAAAACGTGAACTACGAATCTGACAGAATTTGCAGTGTCCATTTTGAGAAAGCAGATTACGAGAGAAGGCTGAAATATGAAATTCTACATTTGCCAGTTCCTCGAAGCTTGAGAACCCTGAAGAAGGGTGCTATACCATCGAGACATATTCCAAAAGGAAAAGGTAACTCTTATAATAGAAATTATTGTTCGAGGAAATATATCATTAATATTTTGATTTTTATTATTATTATTATTATTGTTATTATTATTATTATTATTATTATTATTATTTATTATTATTATTATTATTATATTATTATTTATTATTATATTATCACCTTTGTTATTGCTATAATGATAATAATATAAAAATTATATTAGTAATGATAATATCAGGAATATTAATTATAAACATAGTAATTATTATTGTGATAATGATAGTAATAAAGATAATAATATTAATAATAATAATAATAATAATAATAATAATAATAATAATATTAATATTTAAATTAATAATTGTTACAATAGTGATGACAATAATAACAATTATTACAATAATGATAAAGATGATTATATTGTTATTACTATTATTATTATTATTATTATTATTATTATTATTATTATTATTATTATATTATGTTGTTGTTGTTATTGTATTTGTTATTTATTAATTATTTATTATTATTGTTATTAATATTATTATTGTTATTAATATTATTATTATTAATATTATTATTATTATATTATTATTTATTATTATTATTATTATTATTATTATTATTATTATTATCATTATTATTATTTTTATCATAATTGCTATTGTTATTATAATTATTATCATTATTGTTATCATTATTAATATGATGGCTATCACTAGTAGTATTAGTATCATTGTTACTAATATAATTATTATAACAATAACAGTGGTAGTAATGACAACACCAGAGTAGTAAATGTAATAACGGTAATAATAATGATAATTATTACGATAATAATAATAATTATTATCATCATCATCATCATCATCATCATCACCATCACTAATGATATCATTATTTTCAATATCATTGTTATTATCACTATCATAATGAATATTATTACTGCTATCATTATTATTGCTGCTATTATCATTACTATAATTGTTATTGCTAATGTTATTACCATTATTATCATGATTATTATTATTACCATCATTATCATCGTCATTACTATCATCCTCGTCATAATTATTAGCATCTATTACTATTACTATGAAGATAACTATTGACATCACACATCAGATTATTCATAGGGAACATTCTTTTTGCATCAATTTTAGTATTTATAGCTTTAGACATAACTAGGTCACCAAGTGAGTAGGTACCATACAAGGTCACCTAGGTCAGATCAGTGTTGTTATCATTATCATTATTATTATC
>NW_020869103.1:981268-986268 GCF_003789085.1 Penaeus vannamei | reverse complement strand
AGAAATTTGTTTGCTTGATTCCTTGGTACACAACGAAAAAAATATCCCTAGATTCAGATTTTAATCAAGTAACTACACTTCCACTGTCTTTTTTCTTCTCTTGGTTTTCTTCTCGAGCAGCAATACTTTCCCAGCCTAGTGTACTAGTGTTTAGGTGTTTTTAGGAAATAAATTCTGTAGGAATTTGTAAATTGGTAATTATTTAGTAGCTGTTTTATGTTAACATAAAACTTTGTAAATCCAACGTTTATTATTTTTTTTGTGTGTTTATATGCAATGCTTATTTAATGTGTTCTAAAGATTATTAAGCTGCTGCATCTGTTTGATATCAGTTTATCCCATTAGAATGTTGCCTTTTCTTGGTTCATTGGTTTTGTACGAAGCTATGGCTAATAAGCAAATACATAACATCTATCAGTCTTTGTGATTTTTTTCCAGTCTCATATTCTTTGTGTTTTCTGCTTATTTATTTATTTATTTATTTATTTATTTATTTACTTATTGATTCTCTCTTCCATGATAAGACTTGTCATAAATGGAAAAACTTTAGGGTCAAAACTCTAATAGAAGTTCCTTAAAAGTCTAAGATGGCTATTCACAAAAAAATCTGCAGTAATCTTGACCTTTGTATGATTAGTCTTAGAATAAAAAAAGATAGGAGAATGGCAGGTTATCAGTCTAATCGGGGAAATAGCATAAGCTTAAAAGTATTTGACTCCACAAGTACTTAATCACGAAGGAGTCAGCTGTTAGCCCTACTTATCTGAGCTGTTTGTCCTTTTCCATTGTTTTTGGAAATATATTTTATTTTGCTATTAGTATTTTAAGAACATTATGATAATGATAATATTAGCATCAATATTAATAGCATAAGAAAAACCTTCTCCCCAAAGTTCAAGGAATGAAGAAATCAAGTGCTGTCACTATAGTCTACTTCTTGACCTTTTGGTGGCTAAGCCCTGAAAGCAGATGAATCGACAACCATTGGGTTAGGGGTCTCCGAGGCCTGAGAAAATTACTGGCCTGTAAGATTTTGGGGAATAGTGCTGCAAGCTATTGGTTTGGAGTCGGTTATCAATAGCTCAGATTATGATAGGAATCTCTTTAAGAAAGATGGTCAACTGGTAATATCCTAATTCTTACCAGTTTAAAATGTGTGTAAGGGAAAGATAACAGAGGGAGAGGGAAAAATAGAAAAAAATATATTTATTTTATTTTCAGAAATTTGTTTTATTTTTTTGTCTTGCAGGTTGCCAGTGTGTGGAGACTGAACATCTGGATCAACATCTTGAAGAACTTTTTCATATAATGCTGTCAGGAATGTCCTTTTTTCTAGTTTACCATTCATTCCAGCCATATGAGTCATAGGAGAGTATTCCATCATAGGACACAGTTTTGATCCTTCATAAGCCCAGTATTGATATGATTGACAGGCAGAGTGGGTTGTATAGTGACATCAGATAGAAAATTGATCACTAGGTTTAGAAACAATTTTGTGATAAGTCAGTAAAGACGCATCCACAAGATTCCTAAGAAAGTTGTATGGATAAGGCTCGTGAACATTTCATGTTAGTATAATAACTGGAAATATAGTGATTTACTTGTTATTGTTTCAACTTGTGAAGTTGAACAGAAATAATGGATTTTGTTACATTTGTCAATAAATTTATTGAAAAATGTGTCGTTTTTTTACCAGAGTTATATGTATAATGAAAAAATCACTGCTAAGATTGTGCATAAAAACAAAATGTAAACTTTCTCTCTCTTTTCTCATGTCTCTCCTCTCCCCTCTCCATCTCTTTGCTCCTCTCCTCCCCCAACTTCTCTCTTCGCCCCCTTCCCTCCTTCTTATCGTATATCTCTTCTTTCCTTCCCACTTCATTCCTCTCTTTCTTTTCTCCTCTCCTCAACTCTTTTCTCCCCTCTTCTAACTTCTCTCCTCTCCACTCTTCCTTTTTCCTCTTCTCTCTCCTCCTCTTCTCTGCTCTTTTCTGTTCTTATATTTTCTTCTTTTTTATTCTCTATTCTTCTCTTCTCTTCTCTGCTCTCTCCTCTCTTTTTCTCTTTATCTCCTCTTCCCTCTCCTCTCTTCTTTTCTCTTCTCTTCTCTCTTTTTTCTCCTCTCCTATACCCCTGTTTCCGGTACAATTTTCAAAGAAGTTATTAGATTCTTTTGTCAGCACGCATGCATGCGAGAAAGGTCTGTATAAGTAAGGTATATAAGTACTGAAATTGATTGACCTTGCGTGCTTATTTAGACCATGCGTGCGTGTTCAAGGTCAATTAGCATTTGTATAGACCGTGGGTAAAGTCCTCGTGCTTTAAGTAATTAAGGTATGAGCGAATCTGAATTATTTTTGATGAATATATAAAATGCATATTAATGACTAATTTTCTATTTTGATAACGTGCACAGTATCACGTTTTGATCTATACACTTCACTTCTGTATCAATTAGCTGTTTTATTCTTCATTTGTGATGGAAATTGCATAAAAAATAAGTTTCATATATTTATTTTTTCGCAGTGTCGTTTCCATACATAGTCTAATTGAAACATGGTAAATATTCCGACATGATTATGATTCAATTGATCCCTCCCCCCCCCCCCATTCCCTTGGTCGATGTTGTTTAGGAGACAACGCTTCTAAATTTGCAGCGTCTTTTCCCTCATTCCTTTTCCTGTCTTCATCTACTTGTTAGGTGTGAGAGTCGTGCTGTAAGGATAAAAGGCTAGCTTGGTGTCAAGTCCTGAACAGCCTTCGTACGCCATTTGGTCTTCCCACTTTAACCATTTTCACTACTATACTAACCTACAGCGTTCTACAACCTTTGACAATTAACAGATTTTATCCTAATTAACTCATTTTTCAACCTTTTCCATAATGCTTTATCGTAGTGCTGTATGACCTCTGACGACTGGCACACCTATTTATTTTGACCAATACCCATTCTGGGAATCCACAAACATCGCCTTATGAACCAAAATACTAAGCCTCGCCCAGTGATCGCAATATTTCGAATAAACAAACAATATTCGATCGATTTGGAAACAATCATCGTGATTTTTGGCCGTCATTCAACGCCATCTACCACCACCGGGACAAACTAAAGGGAGTGCGACGAATAGTGGTCAAATAAAGATTTTCCCCAGTTCTCATTAACGGAGACCTTTGTTATTGATAGTAACTATTTTTTTCTTTTTTATATTGTCCCTCTTTTTATCGGTTTGTTCATCCTGATTATCTCTCTATCTCTCTCTCTCTCTTCTCTCTCTCTCTCTCTCTCTCTCTCTCTCTCTCTCTCTCTCTCTCTCTCTCTCTCTCTCTCTCTCTCTTCTCTCTCTCTCTCTCTCTCTCTCTCTCTCTCTCTCTCTCTCTCTCTCTCCTCTCCCTCCCCCCTCTCTCTCTATCCTTATTCCTTCCTTCCTTCCTCCCCCCCCCCCCATTCTCCCTCCTTTCTTTTTATCTCTTTATGCACCTACTCTTTTTCTGCATGTGCCTGACGACTTGGATATTTTGCCTGTATTTTTAGAATTTAAAACTTCAGCATTTACGGAATTATTCGTTCTGTCATTTCCGAATGAACTTCACTCGGTCCCCTTCACTTTTAGTGCCATTAAGTCGCTTTGAAGAAAGGAAAAATCGATCTAAATGACAAGATGTTTAGTTTATTATTTTACTTGTAGTTCTTGTTTACGTTTGTGAGGCGCAGGATCGTGAGAAACCTGTCTCGTGTTTAACTTTTTTTTATGATTGCTTCTGGCTTTTCAGGGGATTGGCTTTTTAAAAATAAGTATTAATTCAAACTATGCGTTTTCTTCTATTTCATGATTCGAGTTTACTGTATGTTTGAAGATATCACCAAAAATAGGTATTGAAATCGTGCGAAATTTCTCTGACAAAAGAAATACATGAACAATGGAACTGGAGAAAAATGTGGAATTGCAGCAGCTCCACCAACGGTTTTGATAAATACTTTAACCGAATCCCATTAGGAAAAAAGGTCAGCTGATCGTTCCAAATATAAATGTTACCCACAATACCCGCTTCCCTTGTGCATTTTTAAATAACATATATCGTTATGTGGTGCATGTTGTCTGGATATTATTTTGGTGCACAGTTTAAAATACGTTTAATGGAATTTGAAAGTATTGAAATATGATATGTGGCGTAAGGGTGAAAAAAATATTGTGCAGAAGTCAGCGAAATAAAGATGATATTGATGAAAGATTGAATAGAAATAGATAATGATAAGGATGACGATGATAGTATTATTAATAACCATGGTAATGATAATTAGAGCGCATTTGGTACTATTGATATTATAGTTAATGGCAACGTTTTCTCCCACAAGAAACTTGCGCAAAACATTGTCAAATAATAATGAAATATAAGGTGTCACGTCTAAGAATGTGAAACATCGACGGACAGACCTCCCCCCCCCCTCAATCTAGGTTATGAATAAGCCAGAGGGACTCGAAAATCCGAACAATAGGGCTTTTAGGCCATTGAACACTGTCTTAGAATTCATTGTCTTAGAACACGTTGTCTTAGAACTCATCTATGATCGATTTTCAGTCTGTGGTCCTGTGTTGAATATTTTTTCATTGCGATGTGTTCACGTGATCATACACATATATCTACGCAAGCCTGCATACGCACACACACACACAAGCACATGCACACGTAACACACACACACACACACACGCACACACACACACACACACACGCGCACACACACACACACACACACACACACACACACACACACGCACGCACGCTCGCACGCACACACACACACACACACACACACACACACACACACACACACACACACACACACACACACACACACACACACACACACACACACACACACACACGCTAGCGCAGGAATTGCCACAGGAAAATATAAGCATGTGTTTGAAGCATATGATAAGGGGTATCTGAAAAGTACCAATATCAAAGATATTTAGGGATTTCCAACGGACATAACAG
>NW_020869103.1:968768-973768 GCF_003789085.1 Penaeus vannamei | reverse complement strand
TTGACTTTTGGGAATATGACAACTCTAGCTATTCTTTTAATCACAATAGTGAAAAAATCCAATTATTCATACTTACTAATACTTATTAATACAATCCCCCCTCACCCTTTGCTACGAAATTCATAAAAATACCGCTCAGTTTCTTGAAAAAAAAAAAAAAAATATAGACCAGGACGTAAAAAATATAATATAATAAATAAAACTTCTCCAGAGTTCCTCACAACCTCTCACAACTTATTTACAACCTTCGCAGAACACCGGCAGCGAATGCCAGATCAGCATTGCAAATATCAACAACATCCATTTCGTTCTCCAGCCTGACGCTTGGCTCATGATGTGGATTGGTGAGTACTGTATTAAAAGTTTATTATTAAAAGTATTACTTTTAGAAAAGAATAAACAGAAAGAAAGAAAAGAAAAAAGAAAAAGAAAGGAAAAAAAAGAGAAAAAAGAAAGAAACAAGAAAACAAAAGGAAAAAAGACCGATAAAGAAACGAAATTAAATCTAGAGTATTACTTTATTTAAAAAAAAAGAAAAAAATAGAGCGATAAAGAAAGTAAATCAAAGCTAAATAATTACCTTATTAAAAAAAATAATAAAATAAAATAAAGATAAAGAAAAAAACAGAACGACAAAGAAATGAAATTAAAGCGTAACGTATTAGAAGGGAAAATGACCGTTATTTTCGGTTATTTGATCGTCTGATGAGGAACGCTTTTGACTTGTTCGAAACGTTGCGATTTAGCTTCGTTTCTTATCGTGCTTGTTTTTCCTTTCTCATCTTTGTATACACGTTATTGCGTTTGTGTTTATATTACTTATTATTATATTATTATTTATACTTATTATTATATATTATTATTTATACTTATTATTATATATTATTATTTATACTTATTATTATATATCATTATTCATATTGTGTTTATTTTTATATTAAGTAACATATATTAATGATGAAAGATTCGTATATTCTAAAAAAAGATAGGGAGATATAGTCAGTCTATCAGCTTTCATTTCACTCTTACGTAATAGACTAAGTTTGTTTTTATTATATTTCAAATCCGTTGATTACGATATATTAAGAATGGCAATTAGAATTAGGAGAGACATTTCTTCCCTCATTCTCTCCCTACTTTTCTCACTCTTCCTTCTTCATTCTCCCTACTTCCCTCATTCTCTCTCTTCTTCTTTCTCCCTACTTCCCCCATTCTCTCCCTTCTTCCTTCTCCCTGCTCTCATTCTTTCCCTTTTTTCATTCTCCCCACTCCCTCATTTTCTTCCTTCTTTCCCTCATTCTTCCTCTCTATTCTCTCCTCATTCTCTCCTATTCTCCACTGTCCTCCTTCTCTCTCTTCTTCATTCTCCCTACTTTCCTCACGCTCTCTCTTCTTCATTCTCCCTACCTCCCTCCTTCTCTCCCTTCTCCATCCCCCCCTCCTTCTCCCTACTTCACCCATTTGCCTCCCCTTCCTCCCCACTGCTCTCATTTCTCCCTTCTTCCCTCATTCCCTCCCTCCCATATTCTCCCCTTCCCTAATTCTCTCCCTTCTTCCTTCTCCCCACTCCCCCCTTCATTTTCTCCCTCCCCTATTCTCTCCACTGCTCTCATTCTCTCCCTTCTTCCTTCTCCCCACTCCTCCCTCCTTCCCTCCTTCTCTCCCTTCTTCATTTTCCCCACTCCTCCCTTCTTCCCCCATTCTCTCCCTTCTTCATTCTCCCCACCCCCTATTTCTTCTCTCCCTACTTCCCTCATACTCTCCCTCCCCTTCCTCCCCCAGTCATGCCCGGTATCAGGTTCTGGATCGGAAGCGACGGCCGCCTGTACCTGTGGCTCCAGCAGCAGGTGCCGGTGAGCGAGGCGAAGGCAGCGTGTGAGAGGATTCCCGGATTCCACCTCGGCGTCTACTCGACTCGGAATGCCTTCACTGTGATCAAGAACTTCTACGAGAGGGATGGTACGTAGGTCGAGATGGTAGGCACATGCACAGCACAGCACATGCACATCATGCACATGCACATGCACATGCACATGCACATGCACATGCACATGATGCACATGCACATGCACAGCACATGCGCAATACACAATACGCAATACACACACACATACACACACACACACACACACACACATACATACAAACACACACATACATATGTATTTTGTATATATTTTTTTCAATCCCCTTTTTACCATTCCCTTCCCTCTCTCGCCTTTCCTCCCTCCTTCCATCCCTCTTCCACTCCCCCTCCCCCCCCCTCTCTCTCGACCTCCCGCATTCCCCTTCCTTCGCCAGAAACCGACGTGGCTGTGAACCTCAACCTCGTCGACGGAGAACCTACCTGGGCCGACGGGACGACCCACTACGCCACCCACATCTCCTCCGTCTACGGCCTCGTGTTGGGAAAAGCCCCTTACTTCAAGCTGTCGGCGGGAGTCCTCCAGAACACCGAAGGGACCGAGCTGGCAAGGGTCCTCTGTCGATGCCGGAATGTATGCCGTGAATGGGCGGATCTGGTAGCGAGGGAGAGCGTGTCTTCGGGTGTCTTGGGTTTGGGCTTGGGCGCGATCTCGTGGCTTCTTGCGGAGTCGTCTTGTGGATGTTGACAGCGGTCTTGGTCTTAAGAAACTCGGTTATGTTGAAGGAAAGTGTTTTTTTATTTTTTTTTTTTTTATTTCATTATTTTTTCCTTTCTTTTATTATCATTATTTTTTCTTTTTTTATTATTATTTTTCCTTTTTTATTGTCATTATTTTTTCCTTTTTTATTATCATTATTTTTTCCCTTTTTATCATTATTTTTCCCTTTTTTATTGTCATTATTTTTCCTTTTTATTTATTTATTATTTATTTATTTATTTTTGTGAAGTTTGAATATCATGAAGAGAAAAGGATAATCATAATTGGTATCTATTATTATCACGAATATTTTCGAAGAATTTTGATCACCATCATTGTTGTTTTTTTATGTTATCCTTATAAGTATTATTATTGTTGTTACTACTATTATCAAGATTACTATCATGACTACTATAATTATCATTACTATTACTATTTCCATTACTATCAACTTTATTGTCATTATCACTGTTTTATTCTTATTAAAACTTTTATCATAGTATAATTTTTTTTTTTTTTTTTTGTTCTTAACCTTATAGTATTATTATTACCAACTACTACTACTACTTTTCCTACTATTGGTATCATTGTATTGTTGTTTTTGTTGTCATCATTAATATTGGTATTACTGTTGTTATCAGTATCATTATTATCGAGATAGTTTTTAATTCGACATTTAAAAGTCACATTGGTTTTAACTAAAATGATATATGTAAAGGTGCTGTCACACTAACACTTTTTCCGTAAATTTTTTGACAATTTTATTTAACATCAATACAAACATTCTCGAATATAACTCTTGATTTGACTTTGCTTGGCTGAAAAAGTTGACGTTAAGGTTTTCAGGCGGAAACGATCATTATCGTCTGACTGGAAAATCGACAATTAGCTAAAAAATGGACAAAATTACAGAAAAATTAAAAAAAAAAATTGACGGAGAAAGTGCTCGTGTGACAGCACCTTAACCCACCTAAATATTTCTCAACGTATTATTATTTTGAAGGCTTATGAATATAACAAATGTAATGTATTGATTACTAGAGTGAATTAAAATAATTATCAAGAAATAGGTGGCTTGTTTAAATGCCAAGGATTCAATTTTGTAAACGGTTTTATTATGAAATTCCTTTGTCAGATGGAATTGTGGCTTCGTCCCGCTCACAGGTATGTTAACTGCTGATATTAATAATCCTGTTTTACCCAAATATCAAAGGTTGTAGTGATTGACAACTGAATTAATGTAATTGTTAATCCTTATGTTTTGAATTGTGATTACCAAGACGGAATCTTGGCTTTGCCCTGCACACAGAGAGAGGTTGGGGAATATTTGTGCGGAAAACAACACGCCATTATTCGCCAGTCTCAATGTCTAGATTTGTTTATTTTTTTCTCTTATTTCAAATTGTTCCGTAGATACAGTTACAGAGTTAGTCGAAGAAGACAATTCCTATTGCATCAAGAAATAGATTTGAGAATGAAACTTCATCAAAGTAAATTACAACAAAGAAAAATCATGTAGGTTAGAAAGGGAAGGATCAATAAGTTTTTCGACCAGTGTAATACGGGAAATATCAGGGAATGGGAGGTGAATGTTTTGATCCTGTCTCACACTTGTTTTTATTACATGCATAGTAATGATAATTGATCTATGATTAAGCTTAGAATTCAATATAGTAGGAGAGAATACTGTTTTTATTATAATATTTATTGTTAAGATTTACCTTGTGATATGCCACTTACTCATCATTATGTGTTTATAGAATAAAAACGAATTGGTTAAAAATGTTTCTATGACCATTGTATCTTTGACAGACACTCAAGATAGAAAAAATATTCCGTCCAACCCACGAGCCCTTTGACTGTTAAGTCATGCTACTCAAATTAAAATTAGGTAAGTCATAATCGAGTTTCTCAGAATTTCCTTAAAACCAAAACTTCAGGTGGTGGCAGCAACACCAGAGTAACCTCGTCATTTGTTTTAGAATTGATATTGGCATATTGGCAAGAGTAATTTGGTAGAATATATTTATATTGGTATATGAAAAATTCATAACATGACACTGGTCTGTTTGGTATGATTTAGATTTTTACATTTGTGGATACAGTGGCAGGATGAAGTATTTATACATTAGTAATGGCATCAACGTTATTATTGTTATTGTTATAAATTCTGTTTTAGTTATTAGTTACATTACCAGCATTCTTTTAATCATTATTGTTATTGATGATATGATTACTATTATTGTTATTATTATTATTATTGTTATTATTATCATCATCATTTCACTGCTGCTATTATCACCATTATTATTATCATCATCATTACTGTCATTATTATTATTATCATTGAAATGATTATTAATATAATGTTTGTTA
>NW_020869103.1:961268-963768 GCF_003789085.1 Penaeus vannamei | reverse complement strand
TTAGCTAACAGTCCTCTTTATTGTTTTTTATTATTATTATTTTTGTTAGCTAACAGTCGCTCTTTATGTTTTTTTATTATTATTATCTTGTTAGCTAAACAGTCGCTCTTTATTGTTTTTTATTATTATCTTTTGTTAGCTAACAGTCCCTCTTTATTGTTTTTTTTATTATTATTATCTTTTGTTAGCTAACAGTCCCTCTTTATTGTTTTTTATTATTATTATCTTTTGTTAGCTAACAGTCCCTCTTTATTGTTTTTTTATTATTATTATCTTTTGTTAGCTAACAGTCGCTCTTTATTGTTTTTTATTTATTATCTTTTGTTAGCTAACAGTCCCTCTTTATGTTTTTTATTATTATTATCTTTTGTTAGCTAACAGTCGCTCTTTATTGTTTTTTTATTATTATCATCTTTTGTTAGCTAACAGTCGCTCTTTATTGTTTTTATTTATTATCTTTTGTTAGCTAACAGTCCCTCTTTATTGTTAGTTAGCTAACAGTCGCTCTTTATTTTTTATTATTATCTTTTGTTAGCTAACAGTTGTTTTTTATATATTATCTTTTGTTAGCTAACAGTCCCTCTTTTTGTTTTTTATTATTATCATCTTTGTTAGCTAACAGTCCCTCTTTATTGTTTTTTTATTATTATTCTTTGTTAGCTAACAGTCCCTCTTTATTGTTTTTTTTATTATTATTATCTTTGTTAGCTAACAGTCCCTCTTATTGTTTTTTTATTATTATTATCTTTTGTTAGCTAACAGTCCCTTTTTATTGTTTTTTATTATTATATCTTTTGTTAGCTAAATCTATCTTTGTTAGCTAACAGTTATTGTTTTTTATTATTATTATCTTTGTTAGCTAACAGTCCCTCTTTATTGTTTTTTTATTATTATTATCTTTTGTTAGCTAACAGTCGCTCTTTATTGTTTTTTTATTATTATTATCTTTTGTTAGCTAACAGTCCCTCTTTATTGTTTTTTTTATTATTATAGCTAACAGTCCTCTTTATTGTTTTTTATTATTATATCTTTTGTTAGCTAACAGTCCCTCTTTATTGTTTTTTTATTATTATTATCTTTTGTTAGCTAACAGTCCTCTTTTATTGTTTTTTATTATTATTATCTTTTGTTAGCTATCTTTATTGTCTTGTTAGCTAACAGTCCCTCTTTATTGTTTTTTTATTATTATTATCTTTAGTTAGCTAACAGTCTCTTTTTTTTTTTTTTTATTATCATCTTTTGTTAGCTAACAGTCCCTTTTTATTGTTTTTTTTATTATTATCTTTTTGTCCCTCTTTATTGTTTTTATTATTATCTTTTGTTAGCTAACAGTCCCTCTTTATTGTTTTATTATTATTATCTTTTTGTTAGCTACAGTCCCTTTATTGTTTTTTTATTATCTTTAGTTAGCTAACAGTCCCTCTTTTTTGTTTTTTTTTATTATATCTTTGTTAGCTAACAGTCCCTTTTATTGTTTTTTATTATTATCTTTTGTTAGCTAACAGTCCCTCTTTATTTTTTTTATTATTATTATCTTTTGTTAGCTAACAGTCCCTCTTTATTGTTTTTTTTATTATCATCTTTTAGTTAGTCTTTATTGTTTTTTATTATTATTATCTTTGTTAGCTAACAGTCGCTCTTTATTGTTTTTATTATTATTATCTTTTGTTAGCTAACAGTCCCTCTTTTGTTTTTTTTTATTATTATCTTTTGTTAGCTAACAGTCCCTTTTTATTGTTTTTTATATTATTATCTTTTGTAGCTAACAGTCCCTCTTTATTGTTTTTATTATTATTATCTTTTGTTAGCTACATCCATCCTTCCCTTTTTATTGTTTTTTATTATTATTATCTTTTGTTAGCTAACAGTCCCTCTTATTGTTTTTTATTATTATTATCTTTTGTTAGCTAACAGTCCCTTTTTATTGTTTTTTTTATTATTATCTTTTGTTAGCTATTGTTATCTTTTGTAGCTAACAGTCCCTTTTATTGTTTTTATTATTTTATCTTTTGTTAGCTAACAGTCCCTCTTTATTGTTTTTATTATTATTATCTTTGTTAGCTAACAGTCCTCTTTTGTTTTTTTTTTATTATATCTTTGTTAGCTAACAGTCCCTTTTTATTGTTTTTTTATTATTATTATCTTTTTGTTAGCTAACAGTCCCTCTTTATTGTTTTTATTATTATATCTTTTGTTAGCTAACAGTCCCTCTTTATTGTTTTTTATTATTATATCTTTAGTTAGCTAACAGTCTTTATTGTTTTTATTATTATTATCTTTAGTTAGCTAACAGTCGCTCTTTATTGTTTTTATTATTATTATCTTTTGTTAGCTAACTCTTTATTGTTTTTTATTATTATTATCTTTTGTTAGCTAACAGTCCCTCTTATTGTTTTTTTATTATTATATCTTTGTTAGCTAACACTTTTTTGTTTTTTTATTATATCTTTTGTTAGCTAACAGTCCCTCTTTATTGTTTTTTTATTATTATTATCTTTTG
>NW_020869103.1:941268-956268 GCF_003789085.1 Penaeus vannamei | reverse complement strand
GATGAAAACTAACATGCTTTCATTATTGTTATTGTCAAAATGATAGTAATAAAGGGTTATATTCTCTCCACATAACGACCTGTTTAAGCCTCACTTTATCCTCCACCATCACCCAATGTCCTTCCACCCTTTTCCCTTCTCCACCATCACTAATTAAACCTATACTCCATTACCCTCTATTCTCCACCACCGCTAACCCTCCACCACCACCAATTCGCTATCCATCTCCACCACTACCACCCTTACCCTCCACACTACCCCTCCCTATCCTCCACCTCCACCAGTACCACCCTTTCTCTCCACCACTACCACCCCCTACCCTCCACCACTACCCCTTTACCCTCCACCATCCACCACCACTAAACTCCACCACTTCCCCCTACCCTCACCACTACCACCTCACCTCCACCACCACCACCCCTTTCACTCCACACCACCACCCCTACCCTCCACCAATCACCTCCACTAAAACTCCACCACTTCCCCCCTACCCTCCACCACTACCACCTCCACCTCCACCACCACCACCACCCCTTTCACTCCACCACCCCTACCCTCACCAATCCACCTCCACTAAAACTCCACCACTTCCCCCTACCCTCCACCACTACCACCACCTCCACCACCACACCACTCCTTTCACTCCCCACCCCTACCCTCCACCATCCACCTCCACTAAACCACACCTACCCTCCACCACTCCCCACCTCACCCCTACCTCCACCCCTACCACCCCTACCTCCACCAATCCACCTCCACTAAAACTCCACTCCCGCCACCAAGACACGGACGTGGCCATCGACCTGACCCTCGTGAAAGGCGTCCCGACATGGGGCGACGGCAAGACCCACAACGAGACACTTCCCTTCGTCCACTTCGAAGTCAAGGGATTCCAGTACCCGTTCTACACGCTCTCCTCCGGGGCTTTCAATGACCGAGTCGGTGACAAGTTCGCGAGGGTGCTCTGCCAGGCGTGGTGGAGTGTTGGTTGTAGGAGAGTGGTTGGGTGGTCTAGGCCAGGCCTATAAGAGTGGTTGGTTGTAGGTCCCTATAGAGTTGGTGTCCTTGGTTGTAGGCTATAGAGTGGTTGGTTGTAGGCTATAGAGTGGTTGGTTAGTAAGAGTGGTTGGTTGTAGGCCTATAGAGGTAGAGTGGTTGGGTTGTAGGCCTATAGAGTGGTTGGTTGTAGGCTATAGCGTGGTTGGTTGTAGGTCCTATAGAGTGGTTGTTGTAGGAGTGGGTTGTAGGTCTATAGAGTGGTTGGTTGTAGGTCTAGGTGAGTTGTTCTATAGAGTGGTTGGTTGTAGGCCTATAGAGTGGTTTGGTTTGTAGGCCTATAGAGTGGTTGGTTTGTTATATGTAGTGGTTGGTGTGTCTATAGAGTGGTTGGTTGGTCTATAGAGGTTGGTTTGTAGGTCTAAGTGGTTGGTTGTTAGGTCTATAGAGTGGTTGGTGTAGGTAGTGGTTGGTTGTAGTCTATAGAGTGGTTGGTTGTATATGAGTGGGTTGGTTTGTAGGCCTATAGAGTGGTTGGTTGTAAGGCCCTATAGAGTGGTTGGTTGTCTATAGAGTGGTTGGTTGTAGGCTCTAGAGTGGTTGGTTGTAGAGTGGTTGGTTGTAGGTCTATAGATGTAGGCCTATAAGTGGTTGGTTGTAGGCCTATAGTGGTTGGTTGTAGGTCTATAGAGTGGTTGGTTTTGTAGGTCTATAGGAGTGGTTGGTTGTAGGTCTATAGAGTGGTTTGGTTGTAGGTCCTATAGAGTGGTTGGTTGTAGGTCTATAGAGTGGTTGGTTGTAGGTCCTATAGAGTGGTTGGTTGTGTCTATAGAGTGGTTGGTTGTCTATAGAGTGGTTTGGTTTGTAGGCCTATAGAGTGGTTGGTTTGTAGGTCTATAGAGGTCTATAGAGTAGGTTGGTTGGTTGTAGGCCTATAGAGTGGTTGGTTGTAGGTTATAGAGTGGTTGGTTGTAGGCTATAGTGGTTGGTTGTAGGCCTATAGAGTGGTTGGTTGTAGGTCTATAGAGTGGTTGGTTGTAGGCCTATAGAGTGGTTGGTTGTAGGTCTATAGAGTGGTTGGTTGTAGGTCTATAGAGTGGTTGGTTGTAGGTCTATAGAGTGGTTGGTTTGTAGGTGTGGTGGTTGTAGCCTATGAGTGGTTGGTGTAGGCCTATAGGCCTATAGAGTGGTTGGTTGTAGGCCTATAGCGTGGTTGTTGTAGGCCTATAGGGTGGTAAGCAATGGTAACTGTGTGGTAAGTGGCCTGTACAAGGTATCGCCCAGTTACAAGTGGCTTGGAGAAAGTCCGATTCAAAGGTGATTTCGTGAAGAAACACACAGCTAAGAGGGACTTTTTTTTAAGAAACTCCTGTTCAAATTATAGCTCTCTTGGGAGGCTCCAGTTCAACGGTGATCTTGCGAAATACACTCAACCAGAGACTAAACTTGCGGTAGAATACCCATCCCAAAAGCTGATTTGTGAAGAAACGCCGAACCTAAAAGTGATCAGGGTTGTTGGATGTATTAGCTAGTGAAGGTCAAGACCTTTTTAAAGCTTTTTACGACTCATGCCAACTGTTTTTTAAGATCTGGAGCCACTTGTCACTAAATAACCATTATGTGTAGGCCTACCTGCCGCATCAAGAACGCACCCGAACAGAATTTTTTACAAAGCTTCTCGGATAGATTACGCGGAGAATTTTTTATTATTTATTTACTTATTTATTTATTTTATCTTATCTTTATCTTTTTTTTTTTTTTTTTTTTTTTTTTTTTTTGCTAGATTACGCGCAGAATTTATTATTATTTACTTATTTATTTATTCTATCAAGATTTAATGTTGCTGACTAATTGATTTACGCGAACAAAGATATGCTCTGGCCAAATTTAAGACATTTTAAGACCTGCGACAGGAAAAGCTCCGTTTTCAAGACTTTTTAAGCCCTTAAATTTCCCAAAAATATTTTTCAGGACATTTTAAAACATTTTGAGGATGCGCCCGAACCCTGTTGATTGACTGAAGAATAACCAACCCAGAAGTAAATTTATGAGAAATAATCATAATACTGTGTTTACTGTCTTCGTGTTTCTGCACCACTCAAACAAACAGGCAGTATTTCTAGCGAGTGATAATATACAACATAATTGTAGATCGTGTCAAAGCCGAGATTCCTAAAAAGTCTCTGTTTATCATCCCTTCTTTGGCATCCCGTTATTATCATTGTTATCATTGTGGTTGTGATTATAATCATTACTACAATTTTTCTTATTACTGTTATTGTTTCTAAGACCTCCTTATAATCTTACTATTTACTACTGTCACAGCCAGGTGATACTGTGTTGATATTTTGTGTATCTTTATGTCAGTGTAAGAAAAAGATGAAAAAGTTGCAAGCCGTATATATAATGTGCATTATCATTATCATTATAATGATCATCATGCGAACATTGATATGCAGTATGTTTTGCATCTATAAATTTGATCACACACAAACACACTTTGTAAACATTCCCTTAAATATATATATATTTATATATATTATATATATATTATATATATATATATATATTTTTTTTTTTTTTTTTTTTTTTTTTTTTTTTTTTTTTTTTTTTTTTTTTTTTTACCCAGTGTTAAATTTTGACTCTTCACTTATTTAATGGGTACATCTGAATCTAATCTTGACATTTGATGGTTACTTCTGGACAATTTGTTTCATATTGTGGAACAAAATTTTATGGTTTAAAACTTTCCAGTCCTCAATGTAGATTAGTCTAACCTAGAAATTTAACCTGAACAGGCCCCAATTTTTTTTTTTTTTTTTTTTTTTTTTTTTTTTTTTTTTTTTTTTGTCTATACGTGGCTGTTCTGTGCATTTAATCCTAATTCTTATGGATTTCCGGGTGGTACATCACTAATAATTAACTGTTTTCATATCTATTTAACATGAGAATCAATCACATATTAGTACTAATGCTATATATGAACCCCTTTATGTAATACGCGTGGTGCTCTTGGTCCAATCAACAAAATTATGTCAGTTAACTATCGTTTTACTTGAATATATTACAAACATTCCATCGGTAGTTAGACAGCATTTTGACGTTAGTATTTAGAACATGATAAACACGTATTTGTCATTCTGTTTAATATTTTTTGTATAGATCTCACACCTGGAGGATATACACATGATTTACTCCAACTGGATCCAAATATGGGACTCCCTATTCAACCTGTATTTGCAACTTTACAAACAATCTTTTCGAATTTACCCAATTTGATATCAGACACTTCAGATTTGTGATAGCACTTCCGTTTACGTATCTCCTGTGTTGCTATTCTAGCGATTATCCCGCCCGAGTTTTTTGTTGTAAAGTAAACTCTATGGAAAAGGCTAGATCAGTAGCAACTCGAGGTGTCATGGCGTCTGATTTTTTTTTTTTTTTTTTTTGGACAAAAACACATGAGGTTTATCTTCACAAAAGTTACGGATGCTTTGTGAATATGGTCGATCATTTTGGTCTTTTCAGTTTTCAAAAAGGATGGAAAATAATAATTTTAATGCTTATAGTTTCATTGAACAATCATCAAAATAGCCCTATGGGACGCCATGACACCTCCTCTAGTTGCTACTGATCTAGACTTCCCCTTTTGGCGGGAACGTGAGGTACTTTCATTCTTGTGTCTAGCGGTTTTTAAGTCTAGTCTAGCGATTTAGAGGATTTATCAATGGCAACACTGCTTTGTTCTTCTTAGTTGCCATTCTCACCAGATTAGAGAGGAAAAGCTGAACTTGGCTCCTGCTTTTCGGTGTTGTTAATGCATTTTGATTCCAATAAAGGGAATTGCGTGTATCTAGTTTATGTTTTGTAAACCTTTCTCGTTTTATTCAGTCCATTATTGCTTTTAACTATAAATAGATACAAACTGATTGGATTTTTCTATAAAAAAAACGGTCAAAATGTTTTATGATTGCTTCCATTTCATATATAGTCTGTCATAAAACCACACACATACATACTGGAGTTATGGATTCACTGGTGCAATTGCAGGCTGTCATTTACATACATAGCATAGAAGTGCAGGTTATTCTAGCTTCTCCCCCCCCCTCCTACAACCTCCACTCATCAATGGATAACAACTGTTAAACCACTTCCTAGCAGACGATGCAGAACAAGGGAGATGAATCATCCTGTTTAGTCACTTTCTTCTATTATATGTAAGACGAACAGCAGATCATTTCAAGTTCAACAACATCTCCTACGTATATTTAGCGTTGGGAACTTGACTAACTATCACATGGTATAAGTATCTCTTTAAGTTAGCTGTTTTGATGTGGACGAGCCTGTAACAAGTTTTTTGATCCTTTAAGTGCACTGAAAATATTAGCGTGAATTTTTAAGACTTTTGTGCACTAGATATGGGTGGCGATCAATGAACAAATAGACAAAAAAAAACATTATTACTACAGTTTATATTTTTTGAACAAGAGAACGAAAACTCTTATGTGAACCTCGGTTTTATTAGAGATTTTAACTATCTTACAATGATAATGATTATGACAATAATGGCCAAAATTAAGACACAAATAATAATGATGATAATAATAACTGCGAAGTTGAATATAGCTTCCTCTCTCGCGCCTCATAAAAAAATCTACATTATGAGGTATTCGTGAGAACAAATTATAGTTCAGCAATTCCACTTTCTCCTCTCGTAATTTTCCTTTTTTGAACCAATCAATAAATCAGCTGTGGCAACGAAATCACTTAAAACACTTATAACTTTGACTCATATTTTAAAAGCTTGATCGTTTTTGTCGGCGTGTTTATTACTGTTGCTAAATTATTGTTATTCTTTTGTTCTCTGTTCTTCTCTTTATTGCTTATTCTTTTGTTCTCTTTTCTTCTTTTTATTGCTTATTCTTCTGTTCTCTGTTCTTCTCTTTATTGCTTATTCACATTTCTCTTTTTTCTCTTTATTGCTTATTCACATTTCTCTTTTTTCTCTTTATTGCTTATTCTTTTGTTCTCCGTTCTTCTCTTTATTGTTATTCTTTTGTTCTCTTTTCTTCTCTTTATTGCTTATTCTTTTTCTTGTTCTTCTCTTATTGCTTATTGTTCTCTTTTCTTCCTTTATTGCTTATTCTTTTGCTTTATTGTCTTTTGTTCTCTTTTCTTCTCTTTATTGCATATTCTTTTGTCCTCTGTTCTTCTCTTATTGCTTATTCTTTTGTTCTTTTTTCTTCTCTTTATTGTTCTTGCTAATACTGTCGATACTGTATTTGTTGTTGAATATGATGACAGTAGTATTAATACTGAAATTACTGCTGCCAAGATTAACACTATCGATAATAATGATAATAAAGATAATTGTGATGATAATAACAGAATCAATAACAAAAACATTGTTGAAAGGAGGAGGAAAATATTGTTAATAATGCCATAAAATAATGGTGATTGATATTGGTAACGAAAATCACAAAAATATGTTAATGGCGCATTATAATGAAAATCATCATAATAACAGTATTAATATTAATCATAATATATGAAAATTATCATAAAAGTATTAATATTAATCATAATAATGATAATAACAATAACAATGATAATGATTAGGACGATGAAGAGGACGAGTAGGATGATAAAGATGATGATGATGATTAGGATAATGATGGGGTTGGTGAAAATGATAATATTAAAAACAATGATCATGATAATAATGCTAATTATAATAATGGTAACTAACGATAATAATGATAATGATAAGAGACATAATAATAGTAATACTGATACTAATATTACTACTGCTACTTCTACTAATGGCAATAATAACTGCAATAATATGATGATGATAGATAACAGAATATGATGATGATATTAATAACTGCCATAATAATGATAGTAATATTAATAATGCTAATAGTATTACAAATACTATTACGATTATGCTACGATTACAAGAACAACAATAAGTAACATAATAATGGTAATATTGATAATAATGGTAATAATGATGATAATAACAGTGATGATTATAGTGATCATGAAATGATAATAATGATAATGACTAGAGGCACACAGAGAGCGCATACCTCCGCCAAGGCAATAGGATAATTATAATAATTCGCAATGCTAATAATGATAATAATGATGATAATAATAATGATGATGATGATGATGAATAAAACACATAAACTCCTTGGCTGAGGTAATAATAATGGTTACCCTACTGCATAGCCAAATATATATATATATATAATATATATATATATATATATATAAAATCCCTGGATCCGGATTAATAAACTCCTTGTCTGAGGTAATAATAATGGTTACCATACTGCCGAGTCAATAAAAAAGATAAGTAAATAAATAAATAAATAATAATAAAAAACTGAATAAAATAAATAAAAATCCTTGGTATTCGGATCATGGTCAGGATCGACACCAAAATTTAATGGATTCGAAGTCAGACTAAGACATACTTTGTAAAAAAAATTATCTATTCATAACTTTTTGAGTTATCCTGTTAACCAACGAGACAATTAACAAACTAACTAATGTTACCAAAATAAAACCTCTTGGCGGAAGTGATAATAATGGTAATAATGATAATGATGTTGATGAAAATAATAATAGTAATGATGATAATAGCAATAATCCTAAATTATAAGTTCATAATGATAATAATAATAAAAATGATAATAATGATAATAATCATAATAAAAATGATGACTATAAATGATTACAATAACAACAGAAAATAATAATAATAATAATAAAAATAAGGAGGAGGAGGATATTGATAGTAATAATAATTACAATATTGATAATTGTAATAAAGATAATAGTTATCACGATTATTATATATTATGATAAATGATAATGATAAAGAAATCATAATACTGATGATGATTGCGATAATGATAATGGCAATGATTACAGTAATAAAGAAAATAACAATACTATTGATTATGGTAATGATAATTATAACGCTAATGATGAAAGTGATAACAATGATAATGGCAATATTCACCATCATGTATGTATATATATATATATATATATATATATATATATATATATATATATATATATATATATGTATGTAATGTATGTATGTATGTATGTATCTATTTATTTATTTATCATGTGTGTGTGTGTGTTTATATATATATATATATATATATATATATATATATATATATATATATATATATATATATATGTGTGTGTGTGTGTGTGTGTGTGTGTGTGTGTGTGTGTGTGTGTGTGTGTGTGTGTGTGTGTATGTGTGTGTGTGTGTGTGTGTGTGTGTGTGTGTGTGTGGCAACGAAATGAATATCTGTTATATGAGTATTTGCTTTTCCTTAAATGCCAGTGTAAATAGTGCAGGGACTGTGACTTTTCTTAATATATTGCAAGAGAAAATATTGGCATTCAACATGATTAACCTCTCAGACTAAGTATAAGTAGAAATATGTGATCGCCTTCCAATGCAACAAATATATACACGAATTAAACATTGTTTATTTCTTTAGTACTTCAAAGGAGAGGAAATAAACACAGCGTACGTTTGATAGGAAGAAAGGAGTGTTGTGTGGGAACTCGAGTTGTATAACAAAGTTTTATCTTTATCGTATATATTTTAAATGCCTCCTCTCCCTCTCTGTCTCGCGTATTATAAAACACATTCTAGAATTTTACTTTAAACATAAACTGCAATGTACTTTCATATATTATGAAATTAAGGTTGCAGAATATGAACTTTCAAGAATTATTTGGGTGTCAACAATTCTTTTCTTTTTCTAGGACTATGAACATTTAGGTCATGTGATTACCACGTAATACGCCTAAACACTATAGGCCTATTTACTTTTTTTCAAATGATTATCTTTAGATTAGGATTTACCACCAATCATCATCATTTGCCATGAATAATTATCAAATTCATTTGTGGAAAGTACAAGGGTACTAGGTCCTCAGTCTGTTTCATATAAAGACACCCTGAGGTAAAGGAACACGTGACTTTACATACACGCTCTTTCTTACATGTGTTGTCACCCTAGACCCATACTAACCCTTAATAACGTGTTTATACTTACCTGAATAATGTATTTTTTTCTCTACTTCTACCGAGGTGGTATAGTAGATACTTTTTATCTCTTTTCTTTTCTCTCTCTCCAGGCTGGTCTAACACTTATCATGGCGCGACAGTTACATTAAGCCCACTCTATTATTTGTGTTATTATTATTTGCTGTATTATTTCTTCATGTTTAGTATACTTGGATTTTAAGTTTTGATATGTTAGTTTTGTTTATGCATTTTCTTTCCATATTTGGCGCTACATTTAGCACTGGGAGTGACTTATAAGAAAAAAAATATTTTTTATTAGGTATCTCTAAATCATTTCTACCGCTTTAACGAATTAACTCCTGGGGGGGGGGGGGGGGTAATTCTGGGCTAGGTTAAAAGGAACACTAAAGTCGTTTATTGAACACGACTGCAGAAACACGCTCTTAGCATTTTTCCGAGCTTGAGTTACAGCTTCTACGATACTTTAATTAGTGAGCGAAATAATGTGAACCTCTTATCGCCCGAGCGACACGAAGAATTTTAACAAAGGTTGAATAATGTTAACTGGGTTATCCGTATTATCTTGAATTTAGAGCTCTGTTATGTGTACCTGCGCCTGTACGTGTTGTATACGTGTTCGTGCGCATGTCACTAATGTAGATAGATAGATAAATAGATGTAAATACGAATATCACAGTTCAGAAAATATTCGTAGAGCGCACGCGCGGCCAACAGCGGTCGGGGTTAGCTGGTCGCACTTGAAAGGGTCCGAGTGTGGTTCTCGCAGCCTTTCGCCTTACACCCTCTTCGATAGTCGCTCCTCTGGTAACGTTTCTCCTTCTCTCTCTCTTTTTCTTTCTGTTTGCATACAGGCATACAAGTCATGGACAGAACTGTACAATTTAAGCGGTATTTTCAGAAATAAGTAAGAAAATCTTGGAGAAGTAAGAACAGAGAAAATCCTGTACTTACTTCCTCAACCAAAGCTGCAGCATTGCATAATGTAATTTCTCCTTCTCTCTCTTTTTCTTTCTGTTTGCATTTTGTATACCTGTCTGTTTGGCAAATCACGCCTCAACTGTGATTAAAGACATATGTATGCTTTAATCCACGTAACTATCTCGTGTAGCAAAAATAATAATAATATATAAAAAATAAAAAATAAGATAATAGTAACACCTACTTTTCTCTCGCCTCTTTGCCAGCATCGCCTGACGAACCACAGGAGGACATGGGGCTGGGCGTCTTCCTGCTGGCGCTGCTGTGGGGCGTCCACTTGGCGAGGGGCGTCCCGGCCGTGTACCTCGTGAACGACAGCTTCGGGAACTTCCTGCTGGTGAAGGGAGCCTCGCTGTTGGAAACCGCTCTCAACATGACAGCTGATTCGCTCTGTATGTTATTTTGTTATATTATTTATTATATTATTTTATTATATTATTTATTATATTATGTTATTTTATTATATTTTTTATTATATTATGTTATTATATTATATTATTTATTATATTATTTTATTATATTATTTATTATATTATTTTATTATATTATTTATTATATTATTTATTATATTATTTTATTATATTATTTATTATATTATTTATTATATTATATTTATTATTTTATTATATTATGTTATTGTTATATGTGATTCCTTTTTTAGTTTTTTTGTTTGGTGATGATTGATGATTATGACGGTGATGATGATGATTACCATAATCATCATTGAAATGTGATGATAATAAGAATAACTACCATTATTACAGTGTGTGTTGTTAAGCCATTGGAAAAACGTCATACTTACTTATTTCGAGTAAGTTTTCACCATATATTTCACACTAAAAATGGAATAGCAAAGGAAAAATGTCACTAAACTAGGTAGTTAAATGTAGCGTTAACTAGATCAAGCATGGGTGAGAATATTAGCAGTTATTTGTAGCAGCATCAGTATACCTGCTGTAGAGGCATGGAGAAACTGTGGGTGGCACTGGCATAGCTTTATTTAGAATTTAAGTTATAGTGTATTGATTGTTCCATTGAAAATTATATATATATATATATATATATATATATATATATATATAATATATATATATATATTATATAAACATACATATTGTGTGTGTCAGTGTCTCTAACGTTCCATCATTTTTATCCTATCTACCTTTCCATTATCTTTCACTCATTCGCATTTATTTCCTTTATTAATTCAATTCCAGATTAGACCTTAACCTTCAAAATTGATAATCAATATTAATTTCCTAATTCATGCACGATTTATTACAGTTACAGATAAAATCTTTTTTTTTTTCCTTATTGAGTAGTTATGCCTCTTTCTCATAACAGGTACATGTCGATTGCAGTGTATGGCTATGCCCGGATGTAATGCTGCAGCTTTGGTTGAGGAAGTAAGTACTGTATTTTCCCTGTTCTTGTTTCTGCAACTTTTTTACATATGGTATATGAAAATGCCGTCTAAATTGTACAGTTCTGTTCATGACTTGTACTCGTATGTCTGTATGGGTGTTGTAAATCTATCTGCCCGTCTATATATATATATATATGTGTGTGTGTGTGTGTATATATATATATATATATATATATATATATATATATATATATATATATATATATATATATATATAATATATATATATATATATATATATATATATATATATATATATATATATATATATATATATATATATATATATAATATAATACATACATATATATACATATATATATATGTAACACACACACACACACACAATATTCATATTCAATTTACCTTACACAAAGCTGGTGTAGGTTAAAGAAAATTGATCCGTCAATGGGCGAATCGGCTGCCACCATGCCTCAATTTTTTCGCCGCATGAATGTTGGTTTATAGTTACAGTGCGTCGGGTCAGAGTCTGAGGATTCCCTGCGTTACTATCTTGTTTATTGCACTACATAAAATATGCAATAAGTACATTGTTAAGCCAATAATGTAACAGCATTCAACATAAGAAATACAACCGCATCACTTTATATTTTTTTTAAAAATGGATTAGATGTATAACTTAAGAAAATGCGACTTTGACTTGTAAACTTGATCTATCTAAAACGTATACGACTATTCATAGTGTTGTAGGGCTGAAGTTTTAAAGTCACTCTTTGGAACTGTGGCTCAGCCTTTGGTGACGCCCACATGGAAGACCCAGCTGAAGTGACATCGGATGAAATTTCCGCCGCGATGACGTTTGGTCTGTCACTACATATCAGTTCATACCAGGATGGTTTCAGCAATTTTTATGTCCAACTTCTCTGAACATGGAAAAAAATTTCAATATTGATTTAAGCATTTTTCAATTCAAATCTATTTTCAAATCATCTGTAGCCATTAAGAGAACAAAAATACAGCCTCCAGAGGAAATTTCCATGGGCTCTTTATATCCTCCTGTTATCAGACTTTTGATTTCAACACAGTGAAAGAGCAATATCACAAGATATGGCTGTGAATTCATATATTTTCTTAGAATCACAAAATAAGAATCCACATAGAGAAAGGAAGATCTTTTAGGGGGGAGGGAAGACGGGGTTGATCGAAAGTCTATGCTTTGTAGACTTGTAATAATGATGAAAATTATGGATGACACCTAAGAGGTTCAACAGAGCCATATACCATATGTTGTTTTTTTTCTTTCTTTCTTTCTCTCTCTCTCTCTATACCATGTTTTTTGTTTGTTTGTTTTTTTCTCTTTTTCCTTATGTTGTTTTTTTTCTTTCTTTCTTTCTCTCTCTCTCTCTTTACTACATTCTTTTCTTTAAGGCAATTTTAGGCTAAATATTTCTTATATTCCCCAGAATATATCCTGGAATTTTTATTACCTTCAAGTATTTTAGTTAGAACTCAGACACTCATAAATTGTCCATTTCCAGGGAACAACCAAAGTGTGTTGGTTAAGTTTTGCTGGTTTGAAGGATCTGTCCGTCACTGAACACGAGAACAGCACTTTCATGTTGTGGAACAGTTAGTGCTGTGAAGAATTTGTTGTAAAAATTTTCTGATAAAGAATTCCATGAAAAAATGGTGTTATAAAATTAATTATATAAATGTTGATATTTGATACTGACGATATTGTATATATTCACTTTTAATTCCTTTCAAGAAATGATTTTCATTAATTTGGAAGGATGATGCTGAGGATAAGCAATGCTACTCACTTCATTTGGAAGTGTAGCTAGCATGTATTTAGATGTTTGAATACTTCATGTCGCATTCTCATTCTATGTATGTGTGTGTGTGCGTGTGCGTGTGCGTGTGTGTGTGTGTGTGTGTGTGTGTGTGAGAGAGAGTGTGCGTCTGTGTGTGTGTGTGTGTACGTATGTATGTGTGTGTGTGTTTGCGTGGGTGGTTGTAAGGGTAGTTCTGCGTGAGTGTATTCTTTACACCACCATCAATCACCATCAATAAAACCATCGCCATCAACCACCAATTCTAACACAACCACCTATCCTCCCCCCCACCCCTACCCCACCCCCGCCCAGCCACCCACGACGGATCCTTCTGGTTGGGCGTGGACGGGCGGCTGTACCTGACCGTGAGCGGGACCGTGAACGCGGAGGACTCCAAGGCCGCCTGTAGCAGTTACCCCGGCTTCCGACTGGGGTCCTTCTCCTCCCTCGAGTCCATGGCCGCCCTCAAGGAGTTCTTCGACAGAGATGGTGAGGATTGATGGGGAGGCGGGTGGGGGGGGGGACTCTAGGACGGAAGGGTGGGGTGGTGGGGACTCTAGGACGAAGGGGGGGTGGGGGGGACTCTAGGACGGAAGGGTGTGGGTGGGGGACTCTAGGACGGAAAGGGTGGGGGGGGGACTCTAGGACGGAAGGGTGGGGGGACTCTAGGAGGAAGGGTGGGGGGGGGACGGAAGGTGGGGGGGGGACTCTAGACGGAAAGGGAGGGGGGGGGGGACTCTAGGACGGAAGGGTGGGGGGGGGGGGACTCTAGGACGGAAAGGTGGGGGGATGGAAACTAGGTGCCTTTGGATTAGAGGAAGGATAGGAGGGGGGGTGAGGAGAGGCGTGCGTATGAGGGAGAGATAGGTAATAAGAAGATAACAGACAATATCTATAAAGAATAGACACGTAAATAGAAGAGTTCTTTGGTTGAACAGAAAGATACAAAGCTACAACTTTCCTTTTCCCTCTGAATGATCCTCTTCAATCCTCACATTCTTCTCAGCTTCTCTTTCCACTCTTTCGTTTCCTCTCCTCCACAGACTCTCGTGTGTCAATCGACCTATCAACCAGCAACGTTTGGGGCGACGGCGTGCCCTACGACCAAGCAAACAGCCTTTACGAGAGGTTCACTCCTGCAGGCTACAAGTACGCAGTCCTGGACGGGGCCTTGAACCAGAAGTCCAAATACACGAAGGTCAGGTTGCTGTGTCAGGCCGATCTCGCCAACGCAGGACGCCCCTGAAGTGAAGTCCTGCGGCAGGATGTCGATCCCTCGAGCACATCCTGGTACCAGTTCGGTCTGACTGTTGATGAGCTCTAGAACGAAGATCGGAATTGAGGTACTTCGATATAGTGCCGTATTTTTTTTCTTGTTCTATTGGCAGCGCGGTGTGAAGAAGAAAAAAGAGAATGGACGAGAACGAATATCCAGATTGCAAGAAATGTGATTGACATGTTTCAATGTTCTTCATCAGGACTGCACGATATATCCTCTTATGATTACAGACAAAAGGACACTAAGACGAGGGAAAGTAATTGAACCATTCTGATAGATGTTGCATAACCCAATAATTGAATCCTTTAAGGCAGCTTCCTTACCCGCACCAAAGGTTCATCAGTAGCAACTAGATCAGTAGCAACTCGAGGTGTCATGGCGTCTGTTCTGATGATTCTTCAATGAAAATATAACCATTAAAATA
>NW_020869103.1:928768-936268 GCF_003789085.1 Penaeus vannamei | reverse complement strand
TTTTCTTAAGCACACTGATGACTATGCACTACCTTCTACACTTTCATTTCTTCAGCAATGAATCATGAGAGTTACTTACCTCGAAAATGCAAGGTTAACGTGTCCACTTGAATCGATAGAAAGGCTGTATTTGCTCCACGTGAACCACTTTTTGAGGATGAAATCACTTACAGTATTTCGGCAAATTGATACGCTAACGATTTTTATACATATTTTTAGATATGTCTAAAAGGAGACAACCTATTAAAATTCCATAGATTTTAAGCAGTCTACATTAAATGTGGTGCTAATTACCGTCCTCCACTTTCTTCTACCCCAAAGTTTTTCCCTTCCAAAATTGAAATCAGCAACATCAAAAACAAAAACAAAACAACGACAACAACAAACACGAATAAGAACATATAATAATCTTGGCAAGATTTTTTTATATGTAAACAGCGCCGACAGCAGAAATACGTGCCAGTAACCAGAGTTATCGTAGTCCACCCAGAAAATATTATATAGTTTATTTTTCTTGCAAAACTCGAGATCAGCAAAAACAACAACAACAACAACAAAAACATTGCAATAAGAAATGTCGATCCTGCCAACACCGGAAAAACACCATCTCCAGACCAAACTGCAAACCATAATCTTGCCAAGATCATTATTTGTGTTTATAAAGGGTTTCTAATATTGCAAATTTCGATTTTGTAAGAAAAGATGGCAAAATAACATTCTGAGAGTGCTTGGGGTGGAAGACTGTAATTCCGGTGTCTGGTTGCAGATGACTTCTGCAGTGTGGGCGTGTTTTGCATAAAATAATGTCAAAAATCAGATTTGAGAGAAAGAGGGGGGGGGGAGGGAGAGAGAGAGAGAGGGGGGGCAGAAGGAGAGAGAGAGGGGCGGGAGAGAGATAGACGAGAGAGGAGAGAGAGAAGAGAGAGACAGAGAAGAGAAAGAGAGGAAGATGCAGTGCTATAGACATACACGAGAGTGAGATGAGAGGAGCAGACAGACAGAACCAGACAAGAGAGAGAGAGAGACACCAGAAAAGAGCAGACTAGGACAAATGTACAACTAAACGAAGCTCTAATATTCATGAATAAATAGTGGGCTGCAGAGGAGAAAATGCGGGGCAGTCGAGACGGTGACGATCGAACGACGCGAGCAGTAGAGAGAAAGAACATAATCGCTGAAGGGGCATCACAGACACTGAATAGCAGGAGGATCCAATACATGAGGGATGACGAGGCGCATAAACACAACACCGAATGTAAAGTACGGTGGAGAGCAAAGGAGAAGCAGAGCAGTTAGAGCATGTTAGGCAGAAGGACGCTAACCTGGTCGAAAGAGAAACGATAGAGGGAAGAAGACATCGCTTAATCTAGAACTGAACTGGAGAGAAGAAATAAATAAGCATACAATTATCAAAAACAAAGACATCGTACTCTTTTTCGATTGAGATCCCATCAGTATTAATCCTATAAGAAGAACAACATGGAACGACCCCAAACCTACCTAAGAAAGAAAAGAAAAAAAGGATTAACAGAGAGATGTAACTGAGAAGCAGGACAGAGATAGGCGATAACTTAGCGTAACAGCCATGATCCCATATGACATAAATGATTCAGCTAAATAAATAGAAAATTGTAATAACACGGTACTGACGGATTCGTGAGACGCTAAACTCTGAGACGAAAGCGCCACACCCACGGAATCAGAACGGGAAAATTGACACTTTGATTAAAGGATTTAACAACAGAGCTCAACGAGAGCGACTGACTGAGCACCGCGTCGAATAATAGACTCAAATATATAACAGATATGACGGCGACATAGAAGAATCTGCAAGACGAACCGAGAAGAGAAGAGAAAGATACAAAATACGAAAATGGAAATACAGATATGTAGTCAATAAATATAGAGACTAACAATAGAAAGACAAAATAGACATAAAAATTGACAAGAACATCATTAATCAAACTTCAATAAACGACAATACGCTGAAGCAGAGGGTGTACAAACAGATAATACACTAAAATAGAGCGAACAAAGACGGACATCATCTACAAGTACGAAGAATAAGAACAAGTTCATAAATAATAAGAAAGCGAAGGAAAGCAGATAAAGCTAAAGTAACCACGCTGAGACATCCTGAGTCAAGACAAACTGGAGAAACGAGACAAGATGAAACAGGCAACAAAAAGAACAAGAACAGAAAGGACAACAATTAAAGAAAAATCGAAGAGGAAAGAGGATCGAGAGTAAGTAAAGAAAGTGATAAAGAACAAAAGTTAAAGATAAGAAAAAAAAATAAAATAAAAAAAAGAAAAAAAATATAACAAAAAAAAGGCAGTAAGTAAAAAATAAGAAAATCATATAAAGAGAAAATCAAAACTAATCAAACAGAAGAGGAAGATAGCTTAGAATCGACAGAAAACCAGTATGTGAAGAAACTTTAGAAACTCATCAAGAAATCCGAGCAAGTCAAGACACAGACAAATGAGAGGGAGAATCCCTTTATGACAAAACTAAGACTGCCCACACGGACAGATATAACGTAGTGAGGAACAGCATACGGAGCACAGTCTGATATTGTAAGAAAGAATGGTCAGGATATGATTAGGGTGGAGGATCGCCAATAAGATGGGATGGGTAGCAATAATATGGAGGAGTGGAAGAACTTACACAGACGTTGACTTGACTAGTATGTAAGGTAGGATAGCCAGGTGGCGATTCACGCTATGCCAACAGACTCTAGTAGGCCAACTAAATGTAAGTTTGCTAATTGAAGGATGTCGTTAAAGTACACGACGATCTATCACCATGAAATGATATCTTCTTATCTCAAATATTTATCACAAAATAACAATTGTCGTCTTGTAGCCTACAACAAAATGAGGAAAAGAAAACAGAACCACAGACACAGACAGAGTAGTGAGAATTAAAAGAGAGAAGACAAAGGACAGTAACAGACCAGACAGACCCCAAGAACATAGAGAGAAGAAGAGAATAGGAGAGAGAGAAGAAAAGATGGAGAGAGAAGAGAGGCGGAGAAGAGCATGAGAAAGAGAGAGAGAGTAGTCAGGAGGAGAGAGAAGAGACGAGAATGAAAAGGGATAAATCAAATGAGCAGACTGACGAAATGAACGACCATGTAGAGAGACTAAAAGGACAGACCGAAGAGAAGAACAGAGAGAACGAGAGCAAGAGAGAGAGAGAGAGATGAGAGAGAGATGAGAAGAGAAGAGAGAGAGAGAGAGAGAGAGAGAGAGAGAGAGAGAGAGAGAGAGAGAGAGAGAGAGAGAGCAGGCCTACTTTCATAATTCTGTTTACGTCATCCTGTAGGCTCATCCTCCTAATCTCTGAATCCCAATACAGCCATAATATGAAAGCAGAGCAAAATAATTGTAGTATAGGCAGGCAATTCCTTATAATGTAATCCTTTGGACGTAATTACACAAATGTTTATTAAGGTGTGTTTTAACAGATTGTTCTTCGTGTGTTGGTGACTTTTGTGTTACAAAATAATTAACTGTTTTTCGTTTTATCCGACTCAGATAGTTTTTTCCTCTGTTTTTTCACTAAAACATGTATTTGCGAAATAACGACACATCAGCTAATATAGAGGAACTAATGTAATTTTCTCTTATTTTCAGTTACTGGATTAAGTTGATGAAAATATGCAAAATGTCTTTTTTTTTTTTTTACTTTACAAGGGATTCAAGAAACCTCATTTCTAACAGTAGTTAAGACAAGAACTGTTTCAACAACTCAAAGATCTTTAGGATATTCGTCATTTTGTCTTCTTTATATATATTTGTTACCCCTTGAGTAACGTTTTCTATATTCTCTAAAGAAAACTAGCTTTATACATTTTATGGATAACTATGCTCTTTTTGATAAATACGTTCCCGATGTGAAGACCTTACCACAACAGCATTTTCCGTCAACTGTTGCGCTTCCTTACGATTTTTTTATATGTACAGATGGTCCGACCTTATCAGACTGGCAAAAAAATACCATCCCATGTAAACAAACAAATTATTCCACAAACAAGAGTACTGCTTCACACTCTTTTCTCTGTCTGAAACAAATTATATAGGCCTATTGAATATAATCATGTAAAAAGGGGGTATTATATTGTAAAGCGGAACAGATTGTGATTGGTTACATTTACAAGAACGTCCTATGTTGTATGTATCAATAAACAATTTTCAATTATAGATCCATTATATTCTATTTTTAATTATAGATCCTCCGTAGCACAATTTCATGATGGAAAAACGGTCATTATCGTTATAATTTCTTTTAAAAAATGCCTCATTTTTGTTTATTTATCCGTTCATTTGTTTATTTTCTACATATTATTATTATATTTTATTTTTATTTTTTGCATTTTCTGCTAACTGAATCACACGCCACAGGAATGACTAACACCATAAGCCTTCAATTAATCATTGAAGTTGATACGTGAAACATAGTGATGAACCTAATTAGAATCTAGCCGGCAATGTGAGATGACTCAGGCACTCTCTTTGCCTGAGAATATAAGAGACAAAAACGCAAAATTTATAATAGATGAATTTTTTAGAAAAATCTGGACACGGCAGAAGACGATCAGCTGATTACATCGATAGAATGAATAGGTTTTATAGAATTAATGGCTTGATTTTAAATATATCACCATATCTTGATATATGTAACTTTATTGTTTACACTCGACATACTAAAATGCACAGTTTAAAGAAAAAGAAAAGAAAATTATATCAATAATTTGTGGAACTGTCGCTTGAATTACACCAGGGAAGGGTTGCCAACTGATATTTTTTTCAGAGCAAACATACCCATATATGGAAGTTTTTTTTCTCTCTTTTTTTATTTGTAGTGAAAGTGACCCTCCCCCCCTCCCCCCGTCTACAAGAAAGGAGGGAGAATGAAAGTTATGAATGCGATAGGAATAAATAATGTGAGCTTCTTGTAATTCCCCGACAAGTAAAAGTCTAGTTTACCGTTTCATAAATACTTTGACAATTTAGTAATGGGAAAGTAGAAATCCTGGAACAGGTGACCATTTCTTAACCCCCCCCCCCCACACCTCACCCCCACAATACTGGAAAATTTCACAATTATTAAACAACGCACAAATTCTGAGACTTTGAAAATGCTTATAATCTATAAATCACAGACCTTTTACCAAAGCACTATATAACACTTATATATAATATTTACACACACTTATATAGTTTCTGACCTTTACGCGATATCATACATGATCATGTGGTGGTTGCTTTTGTGAGTGTGTGTACACACACACACACACACACCACACACACACACACATATATATATATATTATATATATATATATATATTTATAATATATATGTATGTGTTTATGTATGCGTGCTATGTGTGTGCGTGTATGTGTGTGTGTGTGTGTGTGTGTGTTGTGTGTATTGTGGACATTTCAATAAATCTAATTTGTGCATTGTGAGTTTAATACCACATACACACACACACACACACACACACACACACACACACACACACACATATATACTATATATATATATATATATATATATATAATATATATATATGTAATATATATCTGTCTGTATATATAATTGTATATGTGTGTATGGTAGTGAAACCCACAATGCACAAACTAGATTTATTGAAATAAATGAGTTATTTCAGTAAATCTAGTTTTTGCATTGCGTTTTTTTCTACCATAGTATCAATGCAATTTTATTCCGTCCACATCTATATGTATATGTGTGCGTGTGTGTGTGTGTGTATGTGTGTGTGTGTGTGTGTGTGTGTGTGTGTATGTGTGTGTGTGTTGGTGTGTGTGTGTGTGTGTGGTGTGTGTGTGTGTGTGTGTGTGTGTGTGTGTGTAAATACATACATACATACAGACAGACATATACATACATCTAAATACACATATGCATGTAAACATACGCAAATATACATGCACCATCCCCATCAAGACAAATTTATAAGCACTTTGTAACCCACCACGGTCACACAGTGCCAGAGGAAGAATCTGTCCCCTTGGATGACGGATCGAACACTACCTTGTCGGAGTCACACCCGCTTGAATAGGTTCGGTTACACGCGGCGGGGACTTCCTTTCAATCCGTCTTCCATATTTCAGCAATGAGTGATGAAGCTGTAAAATCAAGGAAGTTTTGTGTGTTCGTTCGTTTAAAAGGTGGTTCGTCGTGATTTTATAAGTTCTTTATTGATAAAATGAGTTCTGTTATCGATTTAATGGCAAAATCTAACTGTTTATAGAGTCAGATAGCTTTGAGACGGAAGAAAAAATAAATTCCCAGTGATTTGGTGGCCTAACTAACACGGAGCGGGATCGAAACCTGTTCCCTATAGATGCCATGGGTTCCAACCCACAATACAAGAACCAGACGATCCTTTTCTACCAATGTCAGCCATTCTATTCCTTATACAGAGCCAGACAAAAGCGAATCAGATGAATAGCGTCTGACCCTTTATATATAAGATTATAAACCAAGATGGAGATTTCTGAACAAGTTTTCCGTGAGATTTCAGACACATTAAGTTAACTACTATCATTTTCATATTGATGATGAAAAAGAATATATAGGATAATATTGATAACAGTAATGATTAGCATTATTATCATTACTACTACTACTACTACTAACATCATTATCATTATTATCATTATTAACATTATTATTATTGCTGTTGTTGTTGTTGTTGTTGCCGCTGTTGTTTGTGTTGTTATTATTATCATAATCATCATCATCATCATCATCATCATCATCATCATCACCATCATCATCATCATCATCATCATCACCATCATTATTATCATTATTATTATTATCATTATTAATAATAATATTATTATTATTATCATTATTATACTATTGTTATTATTGTTATTGGTATTATCATCATCATTACCATTACAATATTATTTTATCATTAGTACCATTATTATTATCATTACTAAAATATTCATCATTCTTGCTACCATTACTAGTTTTGTCATAATTATCATTTTCGTTGTTGTTCCTTCTCCCCCCTCCCCTCTCCCTTCCCGTCTCCTCTTTTCGTCTCCCTTTCCCCACCTTTTCACCCTCAATCCCCCATCCCCTCCCCCACCCTCACCCTCCCCCCCCCTCCCATCTCCCCTTTTCGTCTCACTTTCCCTACCTATTCACCCTCAAACCCCTCCCCATCTCCCCTTTTTCCCACCTTTTCACCCTCAACCCCTTCCCCTCCCCTCCCCCATCTCCCTTTTCGTCTCCCTTTTCCCTACCTATTCACCCTCAACCCCCCCCCTCCCCCTTCCCTCTCCCATCTCCACTTTTCCCACCTTTTCACCCTCACCCCTCCCCCCTCCCTCCCCCATCTCCCCTTTTCCCACCTTTTCACCCTCAAACCCCTCCCCCCTCCCCTTTTCCCACCTTTTCACCCTCATACCCACTCCCCCACCCTCAACCCACCTCCCCCCCTCCC
>NW_020869103.1:913768-918768 GCF_003789085.1 Penaeus vannamei | reverse complement strand
CATGATTACCAGCTGTAATGACGATGGCGGAATTAGGTTGAAATGCACGTGGGCCTTTTGATGTGTGTGTGTGTGTGTGTGTGTGTGTGTACTTGAGAATCTGTGTGTGTGTTTGTATGTGTGTACCTTTTATAACGTTCACACGCTTTCAAGTTCTACGCGAGTGTGTAACAGTTTTTTATTTCTTTTTATTTATTGCTATTGGTGGTCCTCTTCTATTTCTTCTGTTTTCTTATTTTTTTCTTTCTCCGGCTCATTTATTCATTATTTCATTCATCAATTTATCAATTTACTAATTTGCTAACTTATCTCTTTCCTTATTCATTGGCAAATTGGTCTAACAGGATTGAACAGGATGCCTGTAAGAAACCAAACCCACCAATTAACAAACCAAAAAACACACACACACACGCAACACACACACACACACACACACACACACACACACACACACACACACACACACACACACACACACACACACACACACCACACACCACACACACACACACACACACACACACACACACACACACACACACACACACACATACATATATACATAAACAAATAAATTAATCCATATATTCCAATATTTCACATTTATTAAATAACTTCAGAACTCCCTCTTCCAACAAGAAAAATTCCCCTGGCGTCCAGAAGCGTGATCGGGCAAGTGTCCTTTGAAGGCTTCTGTGGCGACGGGATTCAGCAATTTGTCGCTGCGTAGGAGCTAAAAGGAGGCGGTTTATCATTATCATTGTGTTTTGTTATCATTTTTATTATTTTGTTGCTCGATTGTTATTATTATTATTATTATTATTATTATTTATTATTATTATTATTATTATTATTATTATTATTATTAATTATTATTATTATTATTATTATTATTATTATTATTATTATTATATTATTATTAATATGGTTATTACTAGTAATAGTAGTAGTATATTTCATCTATTATCATTATTGTTGTTATTATCATATTATCTATTATCATTATTATCATTATTGTCGCTGTCGTTATTGTTGTACACACACACCACGGACACACACGTACACACACACACACACACACACACACACACACACACACACACACACACACACACACACACATATATATATATATATATATATATATATATATATATATATATTATATATACATCAAGCATATAGCTATAATACATATCTATATCTATATCTGTATATCTATCTATCTATCTATCTATCTATCTATCTATCTATCTATCTATCTATCTATCTATATATTCGTATGTATATATGCAGACTCCCCTTACGCTACCAGTTAACACCTACTTCACACACACTACCGTGCTGCTTCTCCCTCGCTGCTGAATGAAGCAACAGCTATGCAATAAAACCTAAATATATGCATGAAAGTTGTCCAATTTTTTTTCTTCTTCTTTTCTCTCGCACGAGGAGAGAATCCATAAAATGTTTGCCTAAAATACTCGTTTTTTTTTTTTTTTTTTAGAGTTGAGTTTTGTGTTTATATAATGTCAACACTTCTTTATCACAGTGAAGTTATAGTAGCAGTAAGTATAGTGATAGTGACAGCTCCCACAATGAATATATAATAAAATTAAGAATATTAATGGAATCTCATACAAAAACGATACCATATTAATAATAATAATGATAATAGAACCCTACACAATAGATGGTAATAAGAGTATAAAAAATATAATGGAATCTCATACAAAAACGGCACCATATTAATAATAATAATGATAATAGAACCTTACACGAGATGGTAATAAGAGTATAAAGATAATGGAATACAATAAAATACAATAAAATACAATAAAGAGACGATACCAACGATACCATTGACAATAATCATAATAGAACCTCACCCAATAGATAGTAATAAGAGTATAATAAATAATAATGGAATCTCATAGAAACAACACACAATAAAGGTAGAATAAGAGTAAAAAATATGATAATACAATATTACACACGAAAAAATCGCACCCAGTAAGAATTAATGATGATACAACCACACACAATAAAAATACAATAAAAGAAAGATAGAGAGTGATGATAATACAACCACACAATAAAGATATAATAATTAAGAATGATGATGATACAAGATATCCAACACAACCCCAAATAACACCAGTAAGAACAATAAATAACAAATAAATAAACAAGTAAGAACAAGTAAATAACAAATAAATAACAAAGTAAGAACAAATAATAAAAACAAGAACAAATAAATAAACAACAAGAACAAATAAATAAACAAGAAACAAATAAATAAACAAGAAGAACAAGAACAAATAAATAACTAATAAATAAACAAATAAACAAGTAAACAAGAACAAGTAAATAAAAATAACAAAATTACAAATAAATAAACAAGAACAAAGATAACATCCGAGGCACCTTCTCACCACCTGTCCTTATCTCCTTCGGCCGAGGGACGCGAAGCCAAGTGCAAACAACCCTAAACTACCATTGTGTTAACGGCTTCTATGTCCTTGGATGACTGTGCAGGGGTGTCTCTCCTCTTCTCCTTCTCCTATTCTCTTTTTCCTATTCTCTCTATTTATTGTTATGTGTCTCTTCTTCTTCTCTTTCTCATACTCTCTTTTCTTTATCGTTGTGAGTCTCTCCTCCTCTTCTCCTTCTATTCTCTCTAATTTATTGTTATGTGTCTCTTCTTCTCTGTTTCTGCTATTTTCTTTTCTTTATCGTTGTGAGTCTCTCCTCCTCTGTTTCTTCTTTTCTCTCTACTTTATCGTTGTGAGTCTCTTCTTCTCCTTCTCATATTCTCTTTTCTTTATCGTTGTGCGTCTCTCCTCCCCTGTTTCTTTTCTTTTTCCTTTATCGTTGTGAGTCTCTCCTCCTCTGTTCCTTCTATTCTCTTTTCTTTATCGTTAGGAATGTTCTCTTCGTCGGCGTTGTCTTGGTTGATTTTTCTTTCTTCTTCTTCTTTTCTTTCTCTGTTTTCTTTTTTTTTTAATCGAGTCTTCTTGTTTTGGGTCTCTTTCGTATCGCTTGTTCGTTATTTTCCTTTTTCACTTTTTTTTCTTTGTTCTTGTTTTGTTGCTGTTCATGCCATTTTCATTCTCCTCTTTCTGTTCATTCTCTTCTCCCACACCTCCTCCTCCTCCTTCCTTTCTCCACTTACTCCCTCACCTCCTCCTCCTTTTTTCTCCACTTACTCCTTCAACCTCCTCCTCCTCTTTTTCTTCTCTTTATTCTACCCCCTCCTCTTTCTCCTCGTCCTCTCCCAGCTCTTCCTCCCCAACTTTCACCTCTCGAAGAAACAATATTCTTTTTAAAACGAATTTTCTTTTTTATGACTTGTTTTTTTTTACCGACCAACGAATGCTCTTAAGACGGCTTCTGGTCTGCTGTTCGGATGCGCTTAAAATACTATAGGGAATTTGCGCTGTTCCATTGTTCAGGATATACTGTGTGCTGGTATGCGCGGAACCAGGCATGCGTACGCCCACGGAATGATGTATACACAGATACGTACGCGATGCATCGATATATGCGTGTATAGATGAACAAAAAAGTACACGTAGACATAGGGACAGGCCCATACATGCCCACAGATACACGCATTCACACTCACAAAGCTATAGATCTATCCCCCACACCCACACGCTCTCGCACACACATACCCACACAGTCACCCCGACCTGCCCGGGAGTCCATGACGTCACGCCAGTGATCTATGCACTTAAGTCATCACTTCTTGTATACTTAGCGAAACAACACCGGGCGAGCGCTGCGTTCCCGGTTCATGGCGTCCTTGGCTTAGAGACGATTAACCGCGTCCTACGGCTAATTCCGAGGTCCTTAGCGCATCCCGCTAGAATCCAGCCGGGTGGCAACACTGGGTTAGCACCTAGCGGGAAGGGGGGGAGGGGGGAGGGGTAGAGGAGGCGAGGAGGCCTCAGGCATGGCGTGGCCAGTCAGTGTGAGCGCAGCGGGCACGTGAGGAGGACGTATCGCTGCCTCGCCCGACATCCTCCAGTGACTTGGGCCGGCGTGCATGCCTCCTCGTCCTTCCCCCTTCCTTCTTTGATGGCTCGTGTCATCCTCCGGAATTCCTTACGTTCCTTCGGCGGATCGCTTTGAGGACGCGGGATCGTGCGTTGGTCATGATGCGAAATTAAAAAAAGAGATGATGGTGTTTTCGTAAGGGCCATGAAAGAGGAAAAGCTCGTGTGATTGCAGTCATTTCGACGCTGTTATTTCACTGTGTCCGAAAGTTCTAGTGCATAGATAGAGAAAGAGAAAAATACCTGAATCGAAGTCATCGTCGGCGAAGAGGCTCTGCCAGCGAGAAGCGATGGCGACGACTCCTCAGGGCAAGCTGGGTCGCGCGGTGCTGGTGGCAGCGGCCGTGCTGTTGGCACTGGCAGCAGGGGCGTCCGGTGTCAGGTGCCCCGCCAAGTGCCTCTGCTTCCGCACCACCGTCAGATGCATGTTCTTGCAGCTCGAGAAGATACCCAAAGTCCCTCCCGAGACGACTATCTTGTGAGTAGCTGCTTCTCCTTCTCCGGGTTTTTGTTCCGAGACATTGGACACTGAATTCCCTCTCGGTGCATCTCGCTCGCTTTTTGTTCTGTGTGACTGCGCTGTCTCGGGGCGTCACTCTACACTGATCCCCCCCTTTTTAACCGCAGCTTTCTGTTTGTTTTTCTCCTTTTCTTTTTTTGGAATCTTTGGCAGTTTATGACAGTGTAGCATGAATTATGCGAACTGCAGTTTTTCTCGCTATACTGTGTGTCTGTACGTAGTTCGCGATGCATTTGACACCGACTTTTATTTTTCTTTTCTCTCTACACTTCACGACGGTTGGTGTAAAGTGTAGTCTTTACTGTATCTTGTCCCTGTTATCTCGTTTTTATCTCTCCTTACTTTTTAGCCTCGTCATCTCTCTCTCTCTGTCTGTCTGTATGTCTGCTCTCTGTTATGTCTCTCTCGTCGCTCTCTGGCTC
>NW_020869103.1:901268-908768 GCF_003789085.1 Penaeus vannamei | reverse complement strand
TTCTCTCTGAGGGGTCTCCTCTCTCCTCTCTCTCTTCGAGGGGTCTCTCTCTCTCCTCTCCTCGAGGGGGTCCTCTCTCTCTCTCCTCATCTCGAGGGGTTCTCTCTCTCTCTCTCGAGGGGTCTCTCTCTCTCTCTCTCTCTCTCTCTCTCTCTCTCTCTCTCTCTCTCTCGAGGTGAGGTCTTGGGTCTGTCTCTCTCGATCTCTCTCGAGGGGTCTCTCTCTCCTCATCTCTCTCTCTCTCTCTCTCTCCTCTCTCTCCTCTCCTCTCTCCTCTCTTCTCCTCCTCTCTCTTCCTCTTCTCTCTCCTCTCTCTCTTTCTCTCTCCTTCGAGGTTTGAGGTCTCTCGATCCGGCGGCTCTCCGAGGTCTGGTCTTCGAGGTCTCACTGGTCTCTCGTCACTCTTCTCCGTTCATCTTCTTCTCCTCTCTCTCTCTCTCTCTTCTCTCTCTCTCTCTTCTCTCATCTCCTCTCTCTCTCGGGCTCTCTTCTCTCTCTCTCTCGTCGTCTCTCTCTTCCTCGCAATCACTCCCGATCCCTCGATCAGAGGGTTGAGGTCTCTCGAATGCTGGTCGCTGCTCCGAGGTCTGTTCTCTCGAGGTCACTCTCCCTCTCTCTCTCTCTCTCTCGCTCTCTCTCGTTTCTCTCTCTCACTCACTCTCTCCTCTCCTCTCTCTCTCTCCCTCTCCTCTCCGTCTCCTCTCCGCATCATCTCACGCTCTCTTTCTCCCTCTTCCCGTCTCTCCCTTCTCTCCTCTCTTCTCTCCTCATTGTCCACGTTCTGGAGTGGTTAGTCAGGCCATATCCGTCGTTTGGAAATTGCTGACTGGTAGCCTAAGGTCGGCTAAACGTGGCTTAATATTTTCTCTTTTTCTTTTCTTTTTTTTTTCTGAGGTTGTGTGAACTACTGTGGCGGCACCTTCTTAAGGTTTAGGTGAGTCGTTCCTTTTCTTTTTTTATTTTATTTCTAATTTTGCTCTTCTTCCTTTTCTTTGCTTCGTTTCTTTCTTTTTTTGTTATTACTATTTCTTTAAGTTTTGTTTTTTCTTATCTTTTTTCTCGTTTTTCTTTTTCTCCTCTCTCGTTTTGTTGAGTTGTGTTGAACCTCCGGTGGCCCGAATAATTAGGCTCGAGATATGTTCTTTTTTGTTTTCCTTCCTATTTTAATCTTAGTCTTTTGCCCTTCTCTCTCCTCACCACACCGTTTTCTTTCTCCCCTTGCCGCGATTCTCCTCGGCCGAAAGATGTTATCCTTTTGGTCTTCTCTTCTTTTTTCTTTCCGCTTCTTTTCTTTTCTCTCTCCCTTCTTCTCTTTCTTTATCTTCTTTACTTTTTTTTTTTTTCTTTTGGGTTTTTTTATTTTTCCTTTCTTGCCTCTTCCTTTTTCTTTCTTTTTCTCTCCTTAACTTTTCTCCCTTCTTATTCTCTTTCCTTCTTTTCCTCTTCCTTTTTTTCTCTTTTTTCCTCCTCCTCATCATCTCCTCCTTCTCTTCTTTCTTTCCTTTCCTTCTCTCCTCTTCCTCCTCTCCTCCTTTCTTTTTCCTGAATCCGCCTCTGTCGTGAAATATACTGTGGTGATAATTTAAGACGGGCTAGCAAAGATTTGTTGTTATATATACCACTTTTTGGGGGGGGTGGGTGGTGGGGGGGGGGTCGAAGGGTACGATTGATGGAGATTGCGAGTCTCTTAGACTATTCCTCACATTCGTAAGTCTTTAGATCTAATCATATTATAAAGACCGAATGGAGGCGAATGGGAGGCAAAGTGGAGGAAGGAGAAAGGACAGGAAAGAAAAAAAGAGGAGAGGGAGGGCGGGGAGGGTAAGGGCAAGCAAGAAGACAGGGCAAGCAATTAGACACGGAAGGGCCCAGGCCCCCCACGACCGAGCCACCCCCGCAAAGGAGAGGGTAATGAGGAGAAGAAGAGGAGACAGAAATCTTTTCCGAGCCATGAAAGAATAAGCGAGACGAAGAGAAGAGAAAAGAGGAAGAGAGGGAGAGGGAGAGAGTAGTAAACAGAGATGAGGGAGATTGGAGCAGAACAACATACGAGCAAAGAGAGAAGAGAAAGAGAGAGAGGAAAAAGAGAAGAAAAGGGAAAAGAAGACAAAAGATAACATTCTTTCGTGCCGGGAGAATCGGGCATGAGGGAGAAAGAAACGGGAAGAGAAGAGAGGGGAAAAGGGACTAGGATAAAGAAGTAGAGAAGGAGGAAAGACGCATAAGATAAACCTAGCAGAGAGAATAAGTCTCGAACCCTCTACGAGATGCGAGACCTCGCCGACGGGAAGGCCGGGGAGAGATCACCCTCACTAAAACTACAACAAAAACGCAGAGAGAAGAAAAAGAAAAACGAAAAGATAAGAAAAATAACAAAACTAAGAAAATAGTAAACTAATACAAAAAAATACAGAAGAGGAGGAGGAAAAGACGAAAAGACGAAAATTAAAGAAATAGAGATAGAAAAGCAAAGGAAAAGAAAACGAAGACTGCACCATAAACCGTAAGGGAAGAATCGCCACAGAGGTAGTTACGCGAAGCAGACAAGCCAGTCAGAAAAAAAAAAGAAAGAGAAAAAAAGTGAAGATTGAAGAGCCCGTTTGAGAAGAAGAAGAGCCACCATATAGACTAGAGGCAGAGTTCAGAATTCAACGACGGGAATTTCATGCTCGCTGCTAAAGGCGAAACTCAAGGGGCGAAAGTAGGAAGGGAGGGAGGAGGAAGGGGGTATGGGAAGGGGGCGAGCGTAGTAGGCTTTCCAAGGGACCGGGTCGAAGACCGCGGTTTTGCTCGAGGTTTTGCCCTATTTTTTTTTTTTTTTTGTAAGTTGTTTGACGTCTATATTGTGTGTGGTTTGGCTTCTTCGTTTGCGATGGGTGGGGTGGGGTGGGGGGTGTTATTACGATTGGCTTCGGTTTTACGTGTTTTTTGTGTTTGTTCTATATTGTTTTATTTATTTTTATTATTAATTTAGTTATTATCTATTTATCATTTATTATTATTTATTCAATTTTTATTTTTTGGGGGTGGGGTGGGGGGGGGGGAGAAGGGGTGCTGTGTTCATGTTGGGTTAAGTATTCTCTCTGTATTTGGAATTTAATTGTTTTGGTTTAGTTATACAGTTGGGCCGCACCAACTTGGATAATATCTAAGATGTTTGTGATGTAAACAAAGATAAACTACATTTATTGATTGCAAAATTAATCTGCAGAAACCAACCGATTTGAGGAAAACCGCGAAATTATAAGTCTTCGAATTTTTGGCGCCGGTAGCTCGTGACGTCACAGCCAATGATTGTCGGACTTTTAGAAATGCACTATGCTAATTTATTTCTTCACTCTAATTTATGTAAAATTATACCGAAATATTTTTCCGTATTAAATGTTCATTCCTTAATTGTGTGATGTGTTCTGGTTTATCACATAACACCAATTTTATTAGAAATGCTTGTTCCATACTCACGCATGCGCAGCCATCTACTGGCAAATTTTACAGTTTATTGTGACAGTCTTCATTACACGTTCTAAAAGTAAAGATGAAAGTGCTACTTGTGTTACCGGATTTTTTCTCATATTCCGATGAAAATTATCTCTTATTGAAAATGTTACGATTGCGGAGATAACAGTAAATTCAGGGAAATACAATGACTTGCTGCAGAGATTCGCCAGCGGTTCGTCACTTCAATCGTAAGGTAAACATAATTGGAATCTTTACATGTAGTCTGTGGCGATCGGGAGGTGGTCTGGGGGACGGAGCTGTTGGGAGGGAAATATAGGTATAAGAAGGTCACCGGATTAGGGAGGTTTTTGGTTCATAAGGCGATTTTTGGGGTAGTTTGTGCGTTTAAGAAGGGCTTCATTCGCTCGTTCGTTCGAGCAACACGGTGTCGAACCTTCCGTGGTCGAATCTTTTTTTTTTTTCTTTTCGATTTTCCACGTTTTTCATCATGTGAAATACGATTCTCGTTTATTTTTATTCATTATCCACTTCCTTTTGTATTTTAAAGTGTATGTAATGAGCGAAATCCCTTCCCCAAACCCCCGATTCACAATGAAATCCCCAAATATTGTTGGCTCGAGTCCAGGGAACGTCGTAAACACTTAACCAACCACCTCTTTATATTTTCTTATTTTGTGCATCTCTATTGAATCCGCCGTAACTCCTCGTGTGCTTGCGCGAATGAAAGATTTATTGCGGTTCACGGACATCGCTGAATGAATAAATATACAAGTGGTTGCAATTAAAACGAGTTTGTGATACAGATAAGTCCCCCTTTGCAACCTCAGAAGGAAACTAGCTTGTTCGCATCTCATTATGGTCCGTTTTCTTTCTCTTTTTGGCGATAGATAAATTGATTTTAGGCGAATTATGTTTTTTTTCTCTCTCTTCTTCTTTTTATTCATTCTTTTTTCCTTCGTTTGCTTTGGTTTTGTGTGTTTCTTTTGCTTCGTTTTCTTTTTTTTTTCTTCGATGTGTTGATGGATAGAATCGTTTTTTGTTTTTGTTTTTATCTTTCCTTTTCATTTATTTGTTGTATTTTTTTTTTTTCTTTTTTTGTTGTTTTTTTTATCTTTCCTTTCATTTATTGTTGTTTTCTTTTCTTTTATTTGTTGTTTATATGTCGAGTGAATATCTTCCAAAACTAAATTATATTAAAACCGAAACTTCAAAAAAAAAAAAAAAAAAATTAAGGTTACCCATTTAAGATGTTCCGCCAACCTTCATGCTTTAAATATACTTTAACTTACCTTTACAGCGTTCAAGTTTCCTTATGCGAAAGGTGGTGTATAATCTTAATGCCTCTTGAAGGAAATTATGATAATAATAGGACGAATAAATTATTCTTTCTTATCTTTTACAGTGCATTAAAATATCTGAGTCTGTCTGTTGTCTTGGCGAAAGGGGTTTGTAGGTAAAGTTGAATAAAAAAAAAATCGGTTATTATAGTGGGTAAATATGATGATTAAAGAGGCATTAAGATTATTATACCACCTTTCGCATAAGGAAACTTGAACGCTGTAAAGGCAAGTTAAAGTATATTTTAAGCATGAAGGGTTGGCGGAACATCTTAAATGGGTAACCTTATTTTTTTTTTTTTTTTTTTTGAAGTTTCGGTTTTAATATAATTTAGTTTTGGAAGATATTCACTCGACATATAAAACGACAAATAAAAGAAAAAGAAAACAATAAATGAAAAAAAAGATAGAAGAAACAAAAAAAAAAGACAAACAAAATACAACAAATAAATGAAAAGAAAAGATAAAAACAAAAACAAAAAAAACGATTCTATCCATCAACACATCGAAGAAAAAAAAAAGAAAACGAAGCAAAAGAAACACACAAAACAAAGCAAACGAAGGAAAAAAGAATGAATAAAAGAAGAAGAGAGAAAAAACAATTCGCCTAAAATCAATTTATCTATCGCCAAAAAGAGAAAGAAAACGGACCATAATGAGATGCGAACAAGCTAGTTTCCTTCTGAGGTTGCAAAGGGGGACTTATCTGTATCACAAACTCGTTTTAATTGCAACCACTTGTATATTTATTCATTCAGCGATGTCCGTGAACCGCAATAAATCTTTCATTCGCGCAAGCACACGAGGAGTTACGGCGGATTCAATAGAGATGCACAAAATAAGAAAATATAAAGAGGTGATTGGTAAGTGTTTACGACATTCCCCGGATTCGAGACAACAATATTTGGGGATTTCATTGTGAATCGGGGGTTTGGGGAAGAGATTTCGCCCATGGCAGGCACTTTAAAATACAAAAGGAAGTGATAATTAATAAAAATAAACGAGAATCGTATTTTACATGATGAAAAACATGGAAAATCGAAAAGAAAAGCGAGATTCGACCACGGAAGGTTCGAGACAGCGTTGGCGAAAGAGCGAGTGAATGAAGCCCTTCTTAAACGCACAAACTACCGTAAACATCGCCTTATGAACCAAAAACCTCCCTAATCCGGTGACCTTCTTATACCCATATTTCCCTCCCGACAGCTCCGTCCCCCAGACCACCTCCCGGTCACCACAGAAAACGTTTAAAGATTCCAATTATGTTTACCTTACGATTGAAGTGACGAACCGCTGGCGAATCTCTGCAGCAACAGTCACTGTATTTCACTGAATTTAGTGTTATCTCCGCAATCGTAAATTTTCAATAGAGAATAATTTTCATCGGAATATGAGAAAGAATCCGGTAACACAAGTAGCACTTTAATGTTTACTTTTAGAACGTGTGTAATGAAGACTGTCACAATAAACTAAAATTTGCCAGTAGATGGCTGCGCATGCGTGTTTGGAACAAGCATTTCTAATAAAATTGGTGTTATGTGATAAACCAGAACACATCACACAATTAAGGAATGAACATTTAATACGAAAAAATATTTCGGTATAATTTATAATAAATTAGAGTGAAGAAATAAATTAGCATATTGCATTTTCTAAAAGCTCGACACTCATTGGCTGTGACGTCACGAGCTACCGGCGCCAAAATTCGAGGACTTATAATTTCGCGGTTTCCTAAAATCGGTTGGTTTCTGCAGATTAATTTTGCTATCAATGAATGTAGTTTATCTTTGTTTACATCACAAACTTCTTAGATATTTTCCAAGTTGGTGCCGTCCAACTGTATAACTAAACCAAAACAATTAAATTCCAAATACAGAGAGAATACTTAACCCAACATGAACACAGCACCCCTTCCCCCCCCACCCCCACCCACCCCTCAAAAATAATAAAATTGAATAAATAATAATAAATGATAAATAGATAATAACTAAATTAATAATAAAAATAAATAAAATATAGAACAAACACAAAAACACGTAAAACCGAAGCCAATCGTAATAACACCCCCACCCCACCCCACCCCATCGCAAACGAAGAAGCCAAACCACACACAATATAGACGTCAAACAACTTACAAAAAAAAGAAAAAAATAGGGCAAAACCTCGAAGGCAAAACCGCGGTCCCTTGGAAGACTACCTCGCCCCCCCATACCCCATCCCCCCCCCTCCCTTTGCCCTGAGTCGTTAGATCAGCATAATTCCGTCGTTGAATTGCTGAACTGCTAGTCTAAGGTCGGCAAACGTGGCTTAATATTTTTTTCTTTATTTTTTTTCTTTTTTTTTCTGAGGTTGTGTGAACTACTGTGGCGATTCTTAGGTTTAGGTGAGTCGTTTTTCTTTTTCTTTTTATTTATTATTTCTTAATTTTGTTGTTTTTCTTTTCTTTTCGTTTTCTTTTTTGTTTGTTTGTTTGTTATTACTATTTCTTAGTTTTGTTATTTTTCTTATCTTTTCGTTTGTTGAGTTTGTGTGACCTCCCGTGGCGATATTAGGTCGAAGAGATGTGTTTTTTTTGTTTTCTATTTTATCTTAGTCTTCCCTTCTCTTCCCGTTTTCTTTCTCCCTATGGCGATTCTCGATCGAAAGATGTTATCTTTTTGTCTTTCTTTCCATTTCTTTCTTTTTCTCTCTCTCCCCCTTTTCT
>NW_020869103.1:889178-901168 GCF_003789085.1 Penaeus vannamei | reverse complement strand
ATTTTATTTTCAAGCCGAAAAAAACAGGACTAAAAAAGAGGAAACAAACGGAAAAAAGGGGGAGTAGGGAAGAGAAGGTGAACGATATTTGCGAAGGCATATCCAAGTTTGTTTATCTATTTGTTGTTATTGTCGTCGTGGCTCCTCCCCCTTCGTAAGCTTTGCCCCCTCACTTCCTGTCGGGCTTGAGATGCCACGTATCACTACGAGAGTTGATATGCGACGTTAACTCTGGTTTAGTTTCTGGTTTAATTTGTGCAACTTTGATTTGTGTAACTTTGATCCATAATATTTGTATAAAGAAGAATTTCCATTTTTTATGTTTTCCTCGTTGTCTTTTGTCATCCACGGGCTTAGAAATAGATGTCGCAAGCTGCCGCCATTTTGGTACCTCGGTCGATCTTACTTTACACGCGCAAACACAAGCGTGCGCGTGCGTACGCGTGTGTGTGTGTGCATGTGTGCGTGTGCGCGCGTGAGAGAAAGAGATAGGCAGACAGAGAGAGGGGAGGGCAGACAGATAGTTTGGGATAGAGAGAGAGAAAGATGGACAGACAGAGACAGAGAAAGAAAGAGAGAGACTGATGGACAAAGAGACAAGTTGAGAGAGAGGGGCTGACAGAGAAAGAAAGAGAGAGACAGATGGACGAAGAGACAAATTGAGAGAGAGAGGCAGACAGAGAAAGAAAGAGAAAAAGAGGCAGGTAAAGAGGGAGAGAGCAAATCAGAAACGAAGGGGATGCTTGTGCCTGCTATCGAAGCGAAATTTCACGGCTCCAAGACTGCCCTGAAGAACCACTCCTGATTATTACACCTGACAGCGAACAATGAATACAGACAAGTAGGAATTAAGCAAATCTATTTGGCGATCATTAAGTACTATAACACCCTATTGATATTTGACAAAAGGTATGTAATGTTGTCAATGTTCTCTTTTTACGATAGTCAGAATGCCGCGAGGGATAGATGAAGGTTATACGCGCGCGACGGCAGCGAACGGGAGGGTGAAGGTCATTTGGAACTTGTGTATGCGATGTCATTAAATCATTTTCTCGTGAATTATCAGTTACCGATGCGAAATGCCTTGGCTGTCATAAATTACGTTGTATAACCTCAGAGAATTTAATTTCAAAAGTTACCAAAGCCAAATAGTTACCTTTTCATATTAACAAGTGACCTTAACCGTGGAAACGAAAGCCCCTGAACTTGACCTTGAATCTGAGACCCCGGTGCAGAGCCTCACCTCTGCTCGGGTTCATATCAGTCCTTGGCTATGAGAAGTCTGTTTAGAAAAAAAAACTTAAACGAACGTCGAACGAGTTTGAACACTGCATAACAAGGAAGAGATTTTGAAAACATTCGGAGTTGCGGAGTCACTTATGTGCCAGGTATACTAACATTGCAGTATCAGCCAAGCAGTTTGTGCGCCGAGAGTCAGCTGAATGATCGAAGAAATCTGTCAGTTCTAGTTGCGAGACAGAGAGACCCGCATCCCGGGGGGGGGGGGGATCTCGGACGAGCGCTTGTTGACCACTTCCAGCCAGTAAAGATGCTGAATAGACAGGTGTGGGAATGCGAAAGATAAGAGAGGGAGAGGCGTAAAGAACATCATAGGCAAGAAGAACAAAGAGATGTTAAAAGACATTTGCAAATTTTCCCCCAAGCAGACAAGCATTATATTCACGATATCCCTATGGTAAAGCACTTTGCTCCCTTCAAGAAAGGCGGAGGTTTGGGGTCTTCTCCTCCTCGAGCGAGAATGCACGTGACTTGCCAACCTGCTATTTCTCCTCATGTGCTCAGCGTATTGCTCGAAGGGAGCAATGCTTTACCATAGGGATATCGTGAATATAATGCTTGGTCTGCCTTGGGGGAAAATTTGCAAATGTCTTTCTTAACATTTCTTTGTTCTTCTTGCCTATGATGTTTCTTTACGCCTTCTCCCTCTCTATCTTTCGCATTCCCACACCTGTCTATTCAGCATCTTTCTGGCTGGAAGTGTCAACAAGCGTCGTCGAGAACCCCCCCCCCCCCGGGCTGCCGGGTCTCTCCTGTGACTCACAGGTGCCAGCCTGGCGCATGCACCCAGCTTGCAATCGCAAATTCGTCTCCTTGCTGCATCCGGTGTGATTCTGTCTAAACTTTGCAACGAGCTCTGACATTACTGCAGCGTGCCATTCTTTTCAACAATACTGCAAGTGTCACCCCAAACCCTAAAACCTAAACCCTAAAGTGAATTAGCATCGAAGGGTTTCCCTTTGTCTTCCCCTGAGGGCCGCTGACCCCTCTGTTCCTGCGCGCTCGTTAGAAGGGGTCGCGGAAGACCCGAGCCCTCACTAAGGCCCTCTCTCGCGCTGTCTCACGCTCCCCTCCCGCTTCTCCAACGCCAGCAGTTTTTCGTGGCCACTCCGCCGCCCCGCAGCGCCTTCCTGTTGCGTAACGTGTTGCTACAGTTGCTGAGTGTTGGATGTTTTCCATTTCATCTCCTTTTCCGCCCCTCGCCTTCCCAGCCGAACTATCTTCACTAACTACTGCCTCCATGGGCTTTAGAGGTCTCCCCCCCCCCCCCCCATCGCCATTCACGAATCCTTCATCCGGAATCGCATGCATCCTTCGTGTCATTTACCTTCATAAAATGCTATCTTGTTTTTGTACGTCATGAATATGAATATGAATCCCTTCTACTTTCATCTCCACCCCCTCCCTTTCGGGTACCCTTTTGTAGCGGGTTTTCCTCTACATTTAACAAGAAACTCTTCCCAAGGCTCTGTTTTGTGTTGCCATTAACCCTCGCTACCCAAATCATTCGTATTGTATATGAAATTCTTCAGCTAACTTCAAATCCAAAGTTTTCTTCTAATGTGTCCAAAACTAACTGTTAAAAGCCGAAAATGTATCCTCGAAAACTTGATCTACAGCATTTATACTGAATTCTGTAAAGGACGCTCCTTGCTCTTCGCTGGCCATGTAATATGCTCGTCAGTGAACGAAACAAACTCGTGCATAAAACTGTTCAATTTTCGCACGATATATAGCACTACAAAAAAGTGATATTGATCCACAAGAAAAAGAAATAAGAAAAATCATATTCAGCGGCAATACTCTCGCCCGAACGTCACATCTATGACGTCATCGCTCAGCTCCCGTGACCCAGTGACCTAATGACCGTGATGTTTCTACTCGCGAAGCCACCGCCTCTTGCTTTTCATTGATGGCTCCGTCTAGCCTGTATCCTCGTCACCTGTATCCTCACCCCTTTCTCTCACCCTCACCCCTTTCTCTCACCCTCACCCCTTTCTCTCAACCCCTCACCCTTTCTCTCCACCCTCACCCCTTTCTCTCACCCTCACCCCTTTCTCTCACCCTCACCCCTTTCTCTCACCTCACCCCTTTCTCTCACCCTCCACCCCTTTCTCATCACCCCTTTCTCTCACCCCTGTCTCTCACCCCTCTCCCTTTCTCTCACCCTCTCACCCCTTTTCTACCCTCACCCCTTTCCTCTCACCCCACCCCTTTCTCTCACCTCACCCCTTCTTCTCACCCTCACCCTTCTCTACCCTCCACCCTTCTCCACCCTCACCCCTTTCTTCACCCTTCACCCCTTTCTCGTCACCCTCACCCCCTTTCTCTCACCCTCACCCCTTTCTCACCTCACCCCTTTCGTCCAACCTCACCTTCTCTCACCCTCCCGCCTTCTCTCACCCCCAAACCCTTTCTTCTCCACCCCTCACCCTTTCTCCACCCTCACCCCTTTCTCTAACCTCACCCCTTCTCTCACCCCTCACCCCTTCTCGTACCGTTCACCCCTCTCTAACCTCAACCCCCTTTTCTACCCTCAGCCCTTTCTCTTCCACCTCACCCCTTCTCCACCCTCACCCCTTTCTCTCAACCTCAACCCCCTTTTCTCCACCATCCCAACCCCCTTTTCTCTTCAGCCTCACCGCCTCTCTCCACCCTCACCCCTTCTCTCCACCTCACACCCCTTTCTCTCACCCTTCACCCCTTTCTCTCACCCTCACCCCTTTCTCTCACCCTCACCCCTTATCTCTACCCACCCCTTCTCTCACCCTCACCCCTTTTCTCTCACCCCACCCCCTTTCTTCACCCCCTCACCCTCACCCCATTTTCTCAACCCTCACCCTTCTCTCACCATCACCCCTTTCTTCTCACCCCCTCACCCCTTTTCTCCACCCTCACCCCTTTCTCTCACCCTCCACCCTCCTCTCACCCTCACCCCCTTTCCTCACCCTCACCCTTTCTCGTCCACCTTCACCCCTTCTCTCACCCTCACCCCTTCTCTTTCACCCTCACCCATTTCTTCACCCCTCACCCCTTCTCTCACCCTCACCGCTTTCTCTCTCACCCTCACCCCTTTCTCTCACCCTCACCCCTCCTCTCCCCTCACCCCTTTCTCCTTCAACCTCACCCCTTCTCTCACCCTCACCCCTTTCTCTCACCCTCTACCCCTTTCTCTCACCTCACCCTTCTCTCACCCTCACCCCTTTCTCTCACCCTCACCCCTTTCTCTCACCCTCCACCACTTCTCTTCCACCCTCACCCCTTCTCTCACCCTCACCCCTTCTCTCACCTCACCCCTTTCTCTCACCCTCACCCTTCTCTCACCCTACCCTTTCTCACCTCACCCTTTCTCTACCTTCACCCCTTTCTCTCAACCCTCACCTTTCTCTTCACCTCACCCTTCTTCACCCTCACCCCTCTCTCCACCCTGCACCCCTCTCTCATCGACCCTCACAGACCCCTTTCTCTTCACCCTCACCTTCCTCTCACCTTCCCCCTATTCTCACCCCTCAACACCCCTTTCTTTACCACCACCTTTCTTCACCTCACCCTTATCTTCCATCAACCCCTCTCTTCACCCTCACCCCTTTTCTCCACCCTCACCCTTTCTCTCACCCCTACCCCTTTCTCTCACCCTCACCCTTCTCTCCACCCCCACCCCTTTCGTCTCACCCTCATCCTCTTCTCCCCCCCCACCCCTTCCTCTCACCATCACCCTTTCCTCTCAGGCCTCACCCCTTCCTTCACTCACCCCTTTCGTCTCACCATCACCCCATTTCTCTTCACCCTCACCCCTTACTCTACTCCACCCTCACCCCTTTTCTCTCAAGCCTCACCCCTTTCTCTTCACCCTCCACCCCTTCTCTCACCCTCACCCCTTCTCTCACCCTCACCCTTTCTCCACCTCACCCCTCTCTCACCTCACCCCTCTTCACCCTCACCCCACTTCCTAACCCTCAACCTCCTCCTCTTCACCTCACCTCCTCTCCACCTTCCACCCCTCCACCCCTTTCTTCTCCACCCCACCCTCAACCCCTTTCTCTCACCCTCAACCCCTTTTCTCTCACCCTTTCACCCCTTTCTACTCAACCCTCCCTCTTCTCACCCTCACCCCTTTCCTCACCCTCACCTCACCTTCTTCTCAAGCCCTCACCCTTCCCTCACTCACCCTCACCCCTTCTCTTCACCCTCACCCTCAACCCCTTCTTCTCACCCTCACCCTTTCTCTACCCCACCCTTCTCTTCAGCCCCCTCACCCCTCTCTCCACCCTCACCCCTTCTCTCAACCATCACCCCCTTTCTCTTCACCCTCACCTCACCCCTTTCTCTCAACCCCAACCCTTTCTCTCACCTCCACCTCACCCCTTTCTCTCAACCCCCTCACCCCTTCCTCTCAGGCCTCACCCCTTTCTCGTCACCCTCACCCCTTTCTCTCCAAACTTTTCACCCCGTTCTCTTACACCCCACCCCTCTCTTCACCCTCACCTTTTACTTCCACCCTCACCCCCTTTCTCTCAGCCCCACCCCTTTTCTCACCCTCACCCTCTCTCCACCTCACCCCTTCTTCACCCCACCTTCTTTCACCCCAGGGCCCTTCTCCAGCTCACTCCTTTCTCCACCCTCACCCTTCTCTCACCTCACCCTTTCTCTCAACCTCAACCCTCTCTCACCCTCACCCCCTTCTTCTCACCCTCACCTTCCCTCACCTCAACCTTCCTACTCACCCTTTCTCACCCTACCCCCTTTCTCTCACCTCACCCCTTCTCTCAGCTTCACCCCTTCTCTCTACCCCCTCATAATACCCTGCACTCCGAGTCACTGATGAAGGGAAGAGCGGGAGAGGATCAAAGGAAGGCGAAGCAGGGCTCACATGAGCAGGCATGGCCGTTGTGGACGAGGGGAAGATCGTCATTAGGGGAAGCCACCAATAACTACCCGCTTTCTTCACCAAATCCCTCAACCACACGAAGGTTACTCATTAGAAGACCAATGACACCCCATTTCTGCCTCAACCCTCACACCCCCCCTTGTTAGTACAAGAGAAGAACATAGTCCAAGCCCCTGCTTTATCTCTGCATCCCACCACCCCTTCTCTCAGCCTCACCCCTTCTCTTCACCCTCACCCCTTCTCCAACCTTCACCCCTTTCTTCAACCCTCACCCCCTTCTCCGTCACCCTCACCCCTTTCTCTCACCCGCACCCCTTTTCTCTCACCCTCACCCTTTACTCCTCACCCTCACCCTCACCCCCTTTTTCTCTCACCCTCACCCTCACCCCTTTTCTCAGCCTCACCCTTTTCTCTCAGCCTCCACCCCGTTTCCTCTCCACCCCTCACCCCTTTCTCTCACCCCTCACCCCTTTCTCTCACCCCTCACCCCACCCCTTTCCTCAAGCCTCACCCTTCCTCTCACCCTCACCCTCACCCCCCTTTCCTCACCCTCACCCTCACCCCCTTTCTCTCACCCTCACCCCTTTCTCTCACCCTCCACCCCTTTCTTCAGGCCTGCGACCCCTTTCTCTCCACCCTCACCACCTTTTTCTCTCGACCATCACCCCTTCTCTCACACCCGGCTTTCACCTCACCCCGTTTCTCTTTCACCCCAAAAACCTTCTCTCACCCTCCACCCTCACCCTTTTCTCTCACCCCACCCCTTTCTCTCACCCTCACCCCTTCTCCACCCTCACCCCTTCTCTCGAACTTCACCCCCATTCTCTCACGCCTGCACACCCTTTTCTCTACACCCCCCCCACTCTACCGTCGAACCCCCTTTTCTTCACCCTCAAAAATCCCCTTTCTCTTCCCGCTCACCTTTCTTCTCAGACACCTCGACCCCTTTCTCCCCATCCCAACCCCTTTCATCTCACCCTCACCCCATTTCGTATTACGCGAGACCCTGCAAACCCTTTCTCATTCACCTCATCCCTTCTCTCACCCTTCAACCCCCGTTATCTTGTCATCCATATTTCAGACCGCACGCGACGTTTCTTGCAACATATCAACCCTAACCACACCGCTTAAATCACACCATAACAACCCCGATTTACTCACAAAACCCTCACCCTCTAATTTGTATCTCACGACCACTCTTAACATCAACCACCATATCACTCAAAGACCCACCCCTTTCTCTCAGCCTCACCCCTTTCTCTCACCCTCACCTTCTTCAAAGGCCTCACCCCTCTCTCTCACCGTCACCCCTTTCTCTCACCACACCCTTTCTCTCACCCTCACCCCTCACCCCTTCTCTCACCCTCAACCCTCTCTCTCACCCCTCACCCTCACCCTTTCTCTCACCCTCACCCTTTCTCACCTCAACCCTTCTTCACCCTCACCCTTTTTCCTCACCCTCACCCTTTCTCTCACCCTCACCCCTTTCTCTCACCCTCAACCCTTTCTCTCACTCTTTCTCTACACCCTCACCCTTTCTTCCCCCTCACCCTTTCTCTCCCCTCACCCTTCTCTCACCCTCACCCCTCACCCCTTTCTCTCACCCTCACCCTTCACCCACCCCTTTCTCTCACCCTCACCCCCTTTCTCTCAACCCTCACCCTTCTCTCACCCTCACCCCTTTCTCTTCACCTTTCTCACCTCTCTCACCCCACCCTTTTCTTCTCACCCTCACCCCTTGTTCTCACCCTTTTTCTTCCTCACCCACCCTTTCTCTCACCCTCACCCCCCACCCCCTTTCTCTCACCCTCACCCCTTTCTCTCACCCCTCAACCCCTTTCTCTCAGCCATCACCCCTTATCTCTCAGCTCTCACCCCTTTCTCTCACCCTCACCCCTTTCTCCACCCTCACCCTCCTTCCCCTCTCTCACCCTCACCCTTTCTCTCACCTCACCCCTTTCTCTCACCCTCACCCTCACCCTTTCTCTCACCCCCACCCCTTTCTCACCCTCAACCCTCACCCTTTCTCTCACCCTCACCCTTTCTCTCACCCCCACCCTTTCTCTCACCCTTTCACCCCACCTTTCTCTCACCCTCACCCCTTTCTCTCACCCTCACCCTTCTCTCCACCCTCACCCTTTCTCTCAAACCCTCACCCCTTCTCCTCACCCTCACCCCTTTCTCTCACCGCCACCCCTCTCTCACCCTCACCCCTTCTCTCACCCTCACCCCTTTCTCTCACCTCACCCTTTCCTCTCAGCCTCACCCCTCTCTCACCATCACCCCTTTCTCTCTTCACCTCACCCCTTTCTCTCACCCTCACCCCTTCTCTCACCTCACCCCTTTCTCTCACCCTCTCTCACCCCTTTTTCTCACCCTCACCCCCTCTCACCCACCCTTTCTCTCACCCTCACCCTCAACCCTTTCTCTCACTCCCACCCCTTTCTCTCACCCTCACCCCTTTCTCTCACCCTCACCCCCTTTCTCTCACCCTCACCCCTTTCTCTCACCCTCACCTCACCCCTTTCTTCTTCACCCTCACCCTTTCTCTCACCTCACCCCTTTCTCACCCTCACCCCTTTCTCTCACTCACACCCCTTTCTCACACCTCACCCCTTTCTCTCACCCTCACCCTTTCTCACCCTCACCCTCACCCCTTTCTCTCACCCTCACCCTTTCTCTTCACCCTCACCCCTCACCCCCTTTCTTCACCTCACCCTTCTTCTCACCCCCACCCCTTCTTTCTCACCTCACCCCTTTCTCTCACCCCTTTCTCTCACCCACCCTTTCTCTCACCCTCACCCCTTTCTCTCACCCTCACCCCTTTCTCTCACCCTCACCCCTTTCTCACCCTCACCCCTTTCTCTCACCCTCACCCCCTTTCTCTCAGCCTCACCCCTTTCTCTCACCCTCACCCCTTCTCTCACCCTCACCCTTTCTCTCACCATCACCCCTTCCTTCTCACCCCTTTCTCTCACCTCACCCCTTTCTCTCAGCCTCACCCTTTCTCTCACCCCCACCCCTTTCTCTCCCTCACCCCTTTCTCTCACCATCACCCTTCTCTCACCCTCACCCTCACCCCTTTCTCTCTCACCCTCAACCCCTTTCTCTCACCCTCACCCCACCCCTTTTCTCTCACCCTCACCCCTTTTCTTCTCACCCCACCCCTTTCTCTCACCCCATCCCTTTCTCTCACCCTCACCCCTTCTCTCACCCTCACCCCTTTCTCTCACCCTCACCCTTTTCTCTCACCCTCATTCTCTCACCCACCCTTCTCTCAACCCTTCACCCCTTTCTCTCACCCTCAACCCCTTTCTCTCACCCTCACCCCCTTATCTCTCACCCTACCCCTTTCTCTCACCATCACCCCTTCTCTCACCCTCACCCTTTCTCTCACCTCACCCTCACCCTTTCTCTCACCCATCACCCCTTTCTCTTCACCCTCACCCCTTTCTCACCCTCACCCTTTCTCTCACCCTCACCCCTTTCTCTCACCCTCACCCCTTTCTCCCACCTCAGCCTCACCCCTTTTCTCTCAGCCTCACCCTTTTCTCTCAGCCTCACCCCTTTTCTCACCTCACCCCTTTCTCTCCACCCTCACCCCTTCTCTCACCTCACCCCTTTCTCTCACCCTCACCCTTCTCTCACCTCCCCCTTTCTCTCACCATCACCCTTTCTCTCAACCCTCACCCCTTTTCTCTCACCCTCACCCCTTTCTCTCACCTCACCCCTTTCTCTCACCCTCACCTTCTCTCACCTCACCCCTTTTCTTCTTTCTCTCACATCACCCCTTCTCTCACCCTCACCCTCACCCCTTTCTCTCACCCTCACCCCTTTCTCTCACCCTCACCCTTCCTCCTCCTTTCTCTCACCCTCACCCCTTTTCTCTCACCCCTCACCCCTTCACCTCACCCCTTTCTCTCACCCTCACCCCTTCTCTCACCTTCACCCCTTTCTCTCACCCCACCCCCTTCTCTCAGCCTCACCCTTCTCTCACCCTCACCCCTTTTCTCTCACCCTCACCCTTTCTCTCACCCTACCCTTCTTCTCTCACCCTCACCCCTTTCACCTCACCCCTTTCTCTCACCCTCACCCCTTTCTCTCACTTCACTTTCTCACCCTCACCCCCTTTCTCTCACCCTCACCCCTTTCTCTCACCCTCACCCTTTCTCTCACCACCCCTCTCTCTCACCCTCACCCCTTTCTCTCACCTCACCCTTCTCTCACCCTCCACCCCTTCTCTCACCCTCACCCCTTTCTCTCACCATCACCCCTTTCTCTCAGCCACCCCTTTCCTCTCAGCCCTCACCCCTTCCTCTCACCTCACCCCTTTCTCTCACCTCACCCCTTTCTCTCACCCTCACCCTTCTTCCTCACCATCACCCCTTCTCTCACCCTCACCCTCCCCTTTCTCTCACCCTTCCCCCTTTCTCTCACCCTCACCCTCACCCCTTTCTCTCACCCTCACCCCTTTCTCTCACCCTCACCCCTTTCTCTCACCCTCACCCTTTCTCTCTCACCCTCACCCTCACCCCTTTCTCTCAGCCTCACCCCTTTCTCTCAGCCTCACCCCTTTCTCTCACCCCTTTCTCTCACCCTCACCCTTTCTCTCACCCCTTTCTCTCACCCTCACCCCCTTCTCTCACCCCACCCCTTCTCTCACCCTCACCCCTCACCCTCACCCCTTTCTCTCACCCTCACCCTCTTTCTCTCACCCTCACCTTTTCTCTCACCCTCACCCCTTTCTCTCCACCCTCACCCCTTCTTCACCATCACCCCTTTCTCTCACCACCCCCTTTCTCCCACCTCACCCCCTTTCTCTCACCTCACCCTCTCTCCACCCCCCTTTCTCTCACCCTCCACCCCTTTCTCTCACCCTCACCCCTTTCTCTCACCCTCACCCCTTTCTCTCACCCTCCCCCTTTCTCTCCCTCACCCCTTTCTCTCAGCCTCACCCCTTCTCTCACCATCACCCCTTTCTCTCACCCTCACCCTCACCCTTTCTCTCTTTCAACCATCACCCCTTTTTCTCACCCCCTTCTCTCAGCCTCACCCTTCACCTCACCCCTTCTCTCACCATCACCCCTTTCTCCACCCTCATTTCTTCACCCCACCCCTTTCTCTCACCCTCACCCTCTTTCTCTCACCCTCAACCCTTCTCTCACCCTCACCCTTTCTCTCAACCCTCACCCCCTTCTCTCACCCCTCACCCCTTCTCTCACCTCACCCCTTTTCACCCTCACCCCTTCTCTCACCTCACCCCTTTCTCCCCTCACCCCTCACCCCTTCTCTCACACCCTCACCCCTTTCTCTCACCTCACCCCTTTCTCTCACCTCACCCCTTCTCTCACCCCTCACCCCTTTCTCTCACCCTCACCCCTTTCTCTCAGCTTCACCCCTTTCTCTCAGCCTCACCCCTTTCTCTCACCCTCACCCCTTCTCCACCCTCACCCTTCTCTCACCCTCACCATCACCCCTTTCTCTCACCCTCACCCTCACCCCTTCTCTCACCCCCACCCCTTTCTCTCACCCTCACCCTCACCCCTTTTCTCTCACCCCACCCCTTTCTCTCCACCCCCCACCCCTTCACCCTTTCACCCCCCCTTTCTCTCACCCCACCCTTCACCTCACTTTCTCTCACCCTCACCCCTTTCTCACCTCACCCCTTTCTCTCACCCTCACCCTTTTCTCTCCAACCCTCACCCCCCCTTTCTCTCACCCTCACCCCTTTCTCTCAGCCTCACCCCTTTCTCTCACCCTCACCCCTTTCTCTCACCATCACCCCTTTCTCTCACCCTCACCC